>RQTK01000696.1:33352-56739 GCA_003991915.1 Elysia chlorotica | reverse complement strand
GAGAGAGAGAGAGAGAGAGAGAGAGAGAGAGAGAGAGAGAGAGAGAGAGAGAGAGAGAGGGAGAGAGAGAGAGAGTTTGAGCTGTAAGTACAGGTGAAACTGTTGTGTATGTTCTTTGTTCAGTCCATGGCTCTTTTGGTATATCTGTATCTGTGTCTTTTTGTCTGTTTCTCTTTGTGTTTATATCTGTTTGTCTGTTTGCTTGTCTCTCCATCTCTCTCTGTGTTTTTTGTGTCTGTGTTTCTTTGTATTTATATATGTTTGTCTGTTTGCTTGTCTCTCCATCTCTCTCTGCCTTTCTCTATCTTTGAATCTCTCTGTCTCTCTCCGTCTCTCTCTTTCTCCTCCTTCTCTCTCATATCTCTCAATCTCTTCACTCACTACTTACCCCCTCTAATTCTGCTTTGATTAAACTCACCTTGTTGTCCGATGACTTCTTATGACTTATTTCGTATCCAATGACTTATTCGTAAAATATCTGTCACTGGATGTATCAAGACTGAATCCTACCCCATCACATTTTAATTAAATCTCTGACAGATGTCTTGGACCCATTCTGTCTTTGCCGACCCGAATTTAATCATGGACATCTTCTGACTGGGAGCTTTGTTAGTTCTGGAAGTTTCAATAGTATGTAGTTGATCTTCAGAACTGATTACTATATCGTGATGTTTGTCTTCCTAAGGGATTGATGAAATAAACTTTGTTGTCATTTGTTTTTTTATACAGAGAGCAGTATTATTTTGAAAGCCCCATTCTTATGTCGCTTATTTCTCTTTCTTTATCTGCCTGTCTGGTTGTCTTTGTGTCTTTGTGTGTCTATCTGTATGTTTGTCTGTCTATTTTAACTCCCATTTCGCTCCCTCTCCCCTATCTTTATCTATCCACCAATTTTATATAAACGTTATGAGACAGTGAAAAAAACAACAACAAACAAACAACTATATCAAAGCTGTACCATCTTACTTTCTGAATCAATGGATTGACAGTCCTTCTGGCAGAATTTGGAGATGACAACTCGCATTTTTCCAGGACTAATGTTTGGTTACATATTGCAAAATGTCTGTGCTTTTTTCGTCTAGCAAAAAAAAAAAAAAAAAGAACAACAACAAAACAAAAAATAAAAAGCAACAAAAACAAAACGACCCCCCCTCCCCAGAAGAAGTGGAAACAACATTTTAAAAAATGTTAAAGACTAGCGTATACCCGGAAAATATTTCAAAGGATTCATTATAAAAACACTTTGTGTATTCAATTTTTTCTTTGTTCTTTTTAAATTTCTCTGATAGTAATAATATGTGTTGTAACCAAATTTAAATATATGATATGGGTTAGATCAGAAAAAAGCCTCACATGGTTTATATCACATCTCCTTATTCTGAACACGCTGCAAAAATAACGTATTGTATCAAACAATTTGCTGATTAATAGATACGCATCCACAGAATACATCAACTTTCTTATTTACTTTGTGTCTAGTGTCAAGTTCGTCTGGGACAAGAAATTTCGAACCCCAAAGATCCTCCTTGTCTCTCTCTTTGCAGTCCTATCTCCTGTAATTATAATTTATTTCCCTAAATGCTTAAATCTTTCCAACGTTTAGTTTAGCGTTAAGCGTTTACTTTTTGAGTACTAAAAAAACAAGAAATACTTATCCATAATAAGCTTTTAGTAAAGAGGAACAAAATAAAGCACTTCGTGAAAGTTTCTACGATCTACTGCATAACAGAGTAATAGCAATTGATGGTTTGTTGAACAATTTACTTGCGGGAAAAAAGCAAGAAATATTAGAAAGACGCCTTAGCGCATAAACATAACCCAACGAAAACAAATTCTCAGTGAGCGTCTACGAAAAAAAAAAAAAAGAACTAGAATGAAGAGTTTAGCAGATCACTATCAATACAATAATTTTCAATCATTTCATAAGCCAAAACAAAATAAAATATTCTTTAAATCAACTCCATCTCCAATTGCCTCGACGGATCTGCAACTCCTGATGGGGTCTCTCACAGCACGTTGTGGATATTGACATTATTGATTGAGCACTAGGGGGGGATAATTGAATTCTCCCACACGAGATGTGAAGGAGTAAGGATATTATGAAATAACAGAAATGTGCATTCAGCAATTCAATTATTAAGCTTTGTATGGTTTGCCCCACTGTATATGAATAACGCACAACCGACGGGAACGGATTTTCTGTTAACTTAATATGACCAAAATCAGGAGGAACTTCAATGCTGAATCCAGTTACAGCTCGACCAAAATAATCCTAGTTTATACTGTAGGCTATCTATAAACCTATCGCAATGTCATTTCATCAAGGTACGCAGTTGGAAGACACTGAGCTCTCTTAATGTGTACGTTATCATCAAGAAATTAATATAGCTAAGTTTTTCATTCTGAACAGTGCAAGAATTCTAATTATTTTAATTTAAAAAAATAGAACATATAGCGTAAATCGAAAAAAAAATTGAATAAAACGAGACATCGAAATTTCCGCTTGTTGAACATGAATCATGACTTCCATTAAAAGTGGATATAACTTTTGGGGAAATCCGAAGCTTGCAAAAACTTGCGGAGGCCTTAGTGAAATCACATAACCCACAGATCTAGGTTTTTGTGAAATAAAAATAGCAAATTAAACTCACCTGTTTCCTTTGTGTGTAGAGAGATTGTTTTGAAATGAGTTGGGTTTCTTTAATTTTTAATTCAGTATATTATATGTATAAGAGATATAGATCTATCAATACCAGGTGGTCTATATATGCGCTGAGATAACATGGTCTTGTTTAAATAAGATAAGTCTAGTACGAGACATTTATAAATCGATTGACTCAATCCACCTCTAGGCAGCTCTTTATTATAAACGTGAAGACATTTCTTAATTGCCATTCGTGTCAATGTATCAGAAAGTTAACATGTTGTTTTAAATTCTCTCTCATCACTCAATCAATATTGGTGGACTGTAGGACATACTTACTCCCTGCTGATAACATCACTTGATTTATGACTAGTATTAATGCTACCGTCCATATCACGGCTCGTTAACGAGTCATCGTGGGAGAAAAAGAGTAATAAAAAAGAGAGAGAGAGAGAGAGAGAGAGAGAGAGAGAGAGAGAGAGAGAAAGAGGTAGAGAGGGATAGAAAAACAGACCTGCAAATCAGAGATAGAGAGGCAAACAAACAAACAGACAAAACAATGAAAAAATGCAAATAGATGATATTAATTTAAAAAAAACGGACAGAGAGATAAATAGAGATAGATTGATGGATGGATGGACCAATAAACAAAAATAGAAGAAAGGCATACAGAGCGCAAAAAAAGAGATGAAAAAATAGACAGACGGAAAATAAAATATGTACATGAGCGTTAAAGAAATCATCAACCAAATAAACAACGTCTGAAGTAGAAAATTATTGAAATTTTTGTGCGTTGGATCAAGTCTAAGAGTTGTAGCCATGTCGAAAGCTTTTCTCATTCCAACCACACATACATAATTTATTGTATTCGCGCTTCTTTCAAGCAGTTTTGGTCGACAACCCAACTCCTATTTCCCATCATCGATTTTTGGACGAAAATTTACTTGACAGTCGGCTTGCTGTCTTTTTCTTCCACTACGTTTGTTAATTTTATAAATTCTCTTAAACTGAACAGAACAGGAACTTTAAAATTGTGGCTATGTCCTGTCGTACTCTTTAGCATACTTATTCTTATTTCATCCATGAGTCAAATCATTTGTAATATGTACTGCGATTTATGTTGTTGGATAATAATTGTCTTCAGAATCGGTAATGGAAAAAATGCGTAAAATTCATTATACAAAGAGAAATTTCAAAATAAGACTTATAATATCAAATATTATATTATACCCTTATACATTTCCTGTCCCAAACTTTTCGATAAGTCTAAAGAAAGGATTCCCGCTGTTAACTTAATAATGTCTCCGGCTGTCAGTAAATCAAACTTAACATCCCATTCCGAGTGACCACAAAGAAACGGCTAGTCCTTTGTCGAATGGGCAGTGTCCGTGGTGCTTTAGTCTTGTGAAGTGGGACTGAGTATTAGGTCAAGAGGAGATATTCAGTTATCTTAGGAAAAAAAAGCGTATAAAAGAAGTGTGTCTTGTAACTTCTTTCTACTATATACTTTTTATACGGCCTATTTTTTGTTTTGTTTGTTGTTTTATTCTCAACATTTTTTGGTTCCACCTTCATTTCGTTTATTTAAAAAAACAACAACACAACATGTTCATTCCTTAAAAGTGTACAACGTCACATAAATGTTGTCTAAAATGCAAATGTCGAATTTATAATAGCAATTATAAAGGATATTCATTGAAAGCTTTTTTATTTGATTATTCTATTTGAAAACGTCAACACAATACTAGCAAGTTTCGAGTGCATTGCAATGCAAAGTAACAAACTATAGAAAAAAACCCACCAAAGAATGGAAACAATGTGAATTTAGAAGACAAAAAATACAATCCAAATAATGAAGTTATTATAGCAACTCGCATACAGAATTGGGTCAACGGCTTAAACAAATCAATTTTTATGTTGTGAATTCCACTGGGCATGGTTTTTATAAGTACATTTCTCTATATTTTTTCTCTACTCTTCTGGAAATGGTTTGTTATTGCCTGCACCGTAAAAATCGCATCTCTAGAGACCAACCGGCATTAGTGTTTGATTGCAAAAAGGTTTCACACCACAAAATGGCGCGGGTATCTGGACAATGCGGTAAAGCTAAAAGCATGCCAATTTCTGCTTTCACGGCGTCGTGCAGTTTTGGTTTGGCTAAACAACGAACACAATCAGGCATATCGATTAGCAAGTCTACAGACAGAAACGGTTTCGATTAAATTTAGATTTAGAAGCATATAAGGCATTGTGGCGCCTTTACCATCCATTAAACCATTATACTTTTTTCGCGTTTTCGATTATTTTGATACTACCATATTTTTTTTTAATGCTCAAGAGATGCAAGCTATTTAAGTTTGATATATGGTCTTTAAGGTAATAAACCTATATGTGGTATGGCGTGCCAAGTTATTATTTCACTCTTTTGCTTCCCTTGGCCATTGTTTAATGTCTATTTTGTGAAATAAACATGAAATTTAGTGTTTCTACTTGCGTGGCTTTGGGAAGACATTTGACTATAACTGATGTTGGAATACTTAAGACAGAAATGAGGACAGTGAAGAAATCAAAGGTGAAATGAGCGCACCAGCGACGAAAAGAGGAATGTTAAGTTGAGGATGGGGTTTTAAATTCAGAAACATAAAAAGTGATATTTAGATAAATCAATATTGAAGGGGTTGGAGGGGGGAAGAGAAATGAAAATAGATTGTATAAGATGGATGGAACGAATAAAAATAGAGTGCCTCAGTGGAAAAAAAAGTAGGGAGACAGACAACTACGGACTAAAAGACATGGATTTCCAGAAAGAAAAAAAAACCCAACAGAATTAAAATTGTAAGATCTTTCATTTTAACTACATCTTCAAAGACCAATATTGGAATTCGCCCCAGCTTGTGCCCTCTGATAACATCCAATGAAAAAGCAAGCTCTGGCAAAAAAACTCCTGGACTCCATACCCTTCTGGAGCTGCATGACAACACTCGATCAATCATCTTTTTTCAGTTTATAGATTAGGTCTTGTTTGATCAGCATCGATCTCACAGCAATAGCATGAACCGACCGCGCAACACGCAAGCCGAACACCTCTGAACTACGTTAGCTTTACACGAAAGACCGATTTTCATCTACTCCACACTGTGTCTCGCTGTGTCTCTAACTCTGTTGGTCTGTCTGTCTGTCGGTATGACTGTTTGTCTATCCGTCTGCCAATCAATATCTGTCTTTCTGTCCCTATCTTAGCCCCTACTCTGCCCTTTCTCTCTCTCTCTCTCTCTCTCTCTCTCTCTCTCTCTCTCTCTCTCTTTCTCTTTATCTCTCTCCAACACGCACTCTCTTTCTTAGATTCTATGGTAAAGTCTCCTCTGATTGGTATAACTAGAGTACGGACTAAAAAAAAAACAACCAAATAATTTGCTACATGTTAAATGAAAATCCTGGTAAAGCTTCTATGAGTCTCCTGACGAAGCAGCTTTGTCTCTAGATACCCAAAATTAGCGAATTGAGATATCTCAGTCCATGGATCGCATGGTCTCGAATGGTTACACGTATTGGGTTCGATTATGGACCAGACTACTTTTATTTCCTACTGATTAGTTGGATGAACGTATCAGACGGTCTATAATGTCTCTACTGAAACAGAATTTCTGATATCATTAGCCTGTCTCTGTATGGCATCGTGCAGGATTATTCAAACGACAGGTTTGAGAACCGACGCTGCGTGCTTTTTTCCGTGGGAACCTGCAAGTAACCGCTTGGATTAATTTCCCCCTGTCCACCTAGATTTTACTTTATGATCAAGTTTTCATCTCTATGCCCTACTGTCTTTTGTCACGATATTACATGTACCATTGTATTTGTTCTGATAGAATTCTCATAATCCATAGCCGTCTGTGAGTCGGACTGTTGCTATAGCAGGACATGATATATCTCTCGTGTTAATTTAATCGGCAATCACTCATACACAGTATACAAACCCTTGTGAGTTTTGGCATCGATTTTCTGTCTGAGTACATACCTTTGTTCATTTCAGGGTTCATGCCCCGTGTCTACTTATAAACAAAAGTTTTAATGGGCGTTATCATCTCAATGCGTTACAATGTTTTGTTACAATAATAATTACCATTATAATTTCCCCAATTATTGAATCCAGCTGTATCCCTAATTTTAATTTTATTGTTACTTATTCGTGTACCGTCTTAATGACATTTGGAGGAATTTAAGTTTCTCTTTTGAAGCGTTTTGATCAACTGCCTCTCTACTGATATCCATAAAGTGTTGTCTGTTTTAACGAGGTTCATGAAAAACATATTATAATTTTATGCTATGAAAGAGAACTACATAATTTTTGTACTGGAACTCGTCTGGGGATGTGGCTCAGTGGTAGAGCGCTCGCTTCGCATGTGAGAGGCCCCGGGTTCGATCCCCGGCATCTCCAATTTTTTTTAAATAATTCTTTCTTGATTTGGTATCTATACAAATTGCCTTCGAAATCAGTGCATGGCAGCACGCACAATTGTGGAAACGGGAGTACAGATTTTGAACCCTTTGATGTATGAGATTCTCTTTGCGAAACTTAAGGTAACAGCTAAGCATTTATATGGCGGCTCGTCTTCGTTTGTTTCTCTACTGGTCTGAATGGATATGCCGGATAAATACCCTTCTTTTTATTTCACGATCAACGTTATCATTTTTATGCGTTACAGTTTTTTGTAAAAATATTAAGCCTACAATCTTCTTTTCTTCAATTAAATGCCCCTTATAGTCACGTGCTCACTTCATTGGCAATTACTGGTGTACATCCTTGTGACATGTGGAGGAATTTCAGTGTCTATCATTAAGCGCTATGGAGCGCCTTTGTTGTATCATGCAACAAAACACAGTATCTTTTATAGCCTATCCGATAAAAATTTCCTCGGTATACACAACCTAATAAGCCCCCCCCAAAAAAAAAAAAAAAAAAAAAAAAAATCCTTGATCAAGGTTTCGTATTTTTTTTTTGGCTCCCCTCAGCATCACTAAATGCCATAGATGCAGGTTATTTGCTATTGTTCCTGATCACTAGTCTGCAGAGATGTCTCTTATAGTCGAGGTGTCCAGCTAAGCCAACGCTGCTGTGTCTGTGGGAGGGCACGAGGGTTACTTAAAGCCTGATATGACTTGGTTAGTTGGATAGGGCTAGCCAGTTCAGCGCTCATTTAAACATAGACTCTGGGGTAAAAGTAGGTTTTACTGCTTTAAATTACCCTTTACTGGATGTTGCTTTATCATCTTTTATTAATTGTGGACAGACATTTTTTTTAAAATTCTTCTCCTATGTAAAATCACATACAAAAACAAAAAACCATGGCGACGGCCACAGAATTAAAATTGTAAGATCTTTCATTCTAACTACATCTTCAAAGACCAATACTAGAATTCGCCCCAGCTTGTTCTCTCTGATGAAATCCAATGAAAAAGCAAGCTCTGTCAAACAACCCCTGGACTCCATACCCTTCTGAAGCTGCATGACAACACTCGATCAATCATCTTTATTCAGTTTATAGATTTGGTCTTTTTTGATCAGCATCGATCTCACAGCGATAGCATTAATCTACCCTGAATGAAACACACTCGCTATACACAGCCTTAAAAGGCTACCTAAATACCTTACAACACCATCGTATTTGGTATGAAAGAGACCAAATGGTATAGCTTTGCTGAGGCGTTTTTTCCTTGTCTGGGGATGTGGCTCAGTGGTAAAGCGCTCGCTTCGCATGTAGAGGCCCCGGGTTCGATCCCCGGCATCTCCAATTTGTTTTTAAGTTTTTAATTCTTTCTTGATTGGATGTCAGTACAAATTTTACCCAAATCATTGGATGGCAGTACGCACAATTGTGGGAACCGGAATAAAAATTTGGGCCCTTTAATGTACCATATGAGATTCTCTTTGGGCAATTCGAGGTAACAGCTGGGCATTTATATATCTGCCAGTCTTTGCATCTCGACTAGTCTGAATGGATATGCCGGATAAACACCCCTATATTTTAATTTCATGATCGAAGGTATCATTTTTATGCGTTACAGTCCTAAAAAATATTAGGCCTACAATCTTATTTTCTTCAATTAAATGCCCCTTATAGTCACGTGTTCATTTCATTGGCAATCACTTGTGTACAGCCTTGTTACATGTGGATAGGGCTAGCGAGTACGGCGCTCATTGAAATATAGACCCTGGGGTAAAAGTAGGTTTTGCTACTTTAACTTACCCTTTACTGGATGTTGCTTTATCATCTTTAATTAGTTGTGGACAGACATTTGTTTTATTCTTCTCCTATATATATAAAAAAAAAAAAAAACAAGAAGCAAAAAACTATGGCGACGACCGCGGGAGGTTATAGTGAATTAGCAGGACTTTGCCCGTTTTACTTTAAACTACCACACTGATCCTATCAGTGAAAAATAAAATATTTCCCTTGCGGAGCGGATATAATATGTAGATATATTTTGTAAAAAAACAACAACAAAAAACGTTTAACCCTGCAACTTGGCAAAGCCCGCTAACAATATAATAAAAAAAAACCAGCAACAACAAAAAAAAAAACACAAAAAAACAACAACAAAAACAACAACAAACGCAAAAACAAAACAAAACAAACCCAGCTGTTTAATCGCTACTGTTTGGATGCCATCTGACATCGTTAGGGGATGTGGCTCAGTGGTAGAGCGCTCGCTTCGCATGTGAGAGGCCCCGGGTTCGATCCCCGGCATCTCCAATTTTTTTACACATATTTTTGCAAAAATTTCAGCCGTCGTAATTGTGATGCATTTATATGATGTACACAACGATTTCTCTCGATATTTTTTAGGGTTATGTCTTCATTAAACTTGTCGAACAATATACTTTTTGGTGTTCATATACCCTTGTCCTAACAAAGCACACCGTCCGTAACTTTATTATCTATTGTTTTAGGTGTAAACAGCAATGTCCTTGACTTCGGCTATGCACTCGTGGTAAACGGAATTCCCTAAACGCATCAAGAAACACACTTGCTTTGACGGGATGTGGGGAGATGAGAGGATTGTGGCTAGCGGGGCTTGCTTGTAGAGCGCAAAGCCTATTTGGCTAATGGTGTAGATGATCTTGATATGCGTATATATGTATGTATTCCAATGTATAGTTGCAGTTGGGTTAGCTTAATACGACTACGCTAGTACGTTCAGCAACAGAGCCAATATCCCATATGGGCCTAATGCTGACGTTGGACGCTAAGAAACTGCAAATCTTGCATGAAATCTCTGCAGATCCAACTGGGGGATGATGTGGTCCAAGGGTAGAGCGCGAGCTTTAAATTCTGAAGGTTGCGATGATTAACTTATCTCCGTTGCGGCCTCTTTGTTCTTTTCCCTATTGATTGGATCGGGTTAATATAATTTGACCAGCAAAGTCTTAAGTATTCCCACATTAGGGTCCCGTTACTATACACGATCTTCTTTCATAACCTTAAAAAAAGTTAAACTAGGAAAGAGTTTCGATGGTGCCCTCACTCTGTCTTCGTATGATAGCACCTAAAAATGTTCAAACGTTAGTCTTGTGCCCCTGCCGTGACACAGTTTGATATTTTTTACACCATAACATGTGCATAATAAATATTCTTTAAAAACGTACGCCCTTAACTCAAGGTGAAACGTTAAGCAATGCATGAAAACACTGCTTTTACAATGACACACTAATAAATCAAACATTTCTCGTATCCTGATAGAATGCACCGTTTGATGACTTGCGCTAAAAACGGTATAACTACAATAACTGTATCTGATTTTCCACTTTAATCGATGATGACACCTCAAGCAAAGCCCATTTCTTTCACCGGCAATGAACCGGAGATTTATAATCAGGGCGATGTCACGAGATTTAGTTATTTACTCCATCCAAATATATATATTCAATGCAGATCTTATCTAAACAGAGTTTATTGAGATAATTAAATCTTCATCGCGTAAGAGAATCGGTTGATTGAAGATTGGATAAAAAAAATTTCAGTTTGAAAAAAAAAAAAAAAGAATGAAAAAGTAATGCAAGAAAGCAATGAATTAACGAAAGAAATACTGCACTTATCATTTTTATCGGCTTTAAAACATTGACAACAATAATAAAAGAATCACTATAACCAATATTTTTAAACAAAAATAAAAATAAATTCAGATGAAAATTGTTTGGAGGGGAATCATGATAATATTGAAATGAAATTCATTTCCCTCTCTTGACAGCTTACCTTTCATTTCATCGCGATGTTGTTTTGTTTTGTATTTTTGTTTGTTTATTGTTACCCTTTATTGTTGGGCCTCAGAGGTTTCTATTCAATTAACTCTTTATTTCACGGATTTAATTTCCCTCTTTCCCTAGGTTCCTTTACAATTTAAATCTTCATTTATTTGGTGCGTTTCTTTTAAATTTTATTTTCATTTGATGCGGTTCTGTCAATTAAAAGAAAATCTCCGTAGCCTCCATTAAGCAAATTTATTCTTAGCGAAATGTTTCTTTTTTTATGAAACATAATTATCCCTTCAGAAAATTGTGAAAAGCGAACTTTTTACATTCAGCAAAAGTATAACAACAACACAAAATAATGAAGAAATAAAATGGGCGAGTTAGAGAGGTGAAAAAATGAGTCTCTGTAAGAAAGAATCAATTGATCAAGCCGGAAAATATGAAGAAAGGTGGACAAAATGATACACAACTGAAAGAGAAATTATGTGGGAGGAAGTAGGAAAAGAAACAAACAGCAACTGGGTGCAGTAAAACCAAAACCAAAGTAATAAAAAATAATACCAATATATAATGATTTATTTAAAAACGTGATTACGAGAATAAATAAGTACAATACTACATTGAGCTCTCCCATAGGTGAATGAACATGTTGCAGTACTGTAGGGCCTAGAAGTCGTCGGGGGGATGTGGCTCAGTGGTAGAGCGCTCGCTTCGCATGTGAGAGGCCCCGGGTTCGATCCCCGGCATTTCCAATTTTTTTTTATATGATTAGTAATTTCGCTAAGATTATTTTATGTCAGTGGCACGATTGCCAAATCATTGAGTCCAAAGTTGGGACTTTTCTTTGTATAGTATCATGCTTGGGAAACTGGAAGTAACAGCTGCGCATTTTTCTGGCGGCCGTCTCCGTCTGTTTCTCGACTGTCGTTATTTTTTCTTCTTGTTTTGGTATTTATGCACGTTCCCATGACTTTGTTGTACATGTATTACATGTAGATAAGGCCTACTGTGTATTTTTTAGTTCTCTCGACATTTCTTTTTACGAAACCGCTTTACTTAGCCTATCGATTACTTCAATGGTGAGAGGATGTGTGACTATCGAGGCTGCCTGCAGAGCACAGGGCCTATTATATTACATTGGTCTGATGGTGGAGATAAACTTGTTACCATCATGTCTATTAACATGGTATATTAAAACTTATGTATACTTATGATGCGTGTATGTATATATATACACATGTATATACACACATACATACATAGATACATACACACACATCATAAGATGATTGTGAATTATTGTTGATCTAAAAAAAAAATAAAAGCGTAAAATATTACGTAATAAATGAAAACACATCATCAATTTTCCAAATTTATAATCATAAAATACGACTAAATAAAGCTTTACTCTTACCTTAATAGAATTCACACTTTGGTTGTTGGGTGCGTTAAAACTAGAATTACCTGATTTTGCACTTTAATCAATGACAGCTCGAGCACATCCTTCCCTTTTACCGCTAATGAGCCAGAGTTTCATTTTCAACGTGATGTTGTAAGGTCGTTAAGTTACTCATCCAATTACATTAAGTGCAGATCTTATCTAAACAGGGTTTATTAAGATAGATACATATTTATGGCGCAACAGAATCGGTTCATTGAAGATTGGATAGAAAAAAAATTAAAGTATTGAAAAAAAAAAGAACTGAAAATAATGCGGGAAAGCAACAATGTTCAGAAAGAAATGCTGCCCTTTCTATTATTAAAGGATTTAATAGCTTATGAGAACATGGACAAATGATAAAAACAAATCACTCTTACCATTTTTAATGAAGAAAATGAATTTAAATGAAAATTGTTAAATTGTTTGGAGAGGATCATAATGATATCGAAATACATTTCATTGTTCTCTCTTGACAGATAATTTTTTTTATGTGATTTTGGTGTTGTTGTTTTTTTGTTGTAGTTTTTTTTTTCTTCTTCCCTTTTTTTCCCTTTTTTTTACTTTTACCCTTTATTTTTGGGCTTTTGAAATTTACTTTGTATATTAAAGGCGTCTTTTCAATTACTTTTTTTTCACTGTCTTAAGTCCCCTCTATTCCTTAGGTTTCTTTGAAATTTAAATCCCCATTATTTGGGGGTGCGTTTCTTTTAAATTTGTTTTCACATGATGCGGTTCTATCAATTATATTCTAAAACACGCCCTTTCATCTTTGTAGCCTCCATTAGGCAAATCTATTATTGGCGAACTGTTTTGTTAAAATGACACCAATTCTATTAGAAAACTGTGAAAAGTAAAACAACTTTGTTTTTCTCAAATGTAATTTATTGAACGTGGAGTGGGCGCTCACAATAATTGTCTGCTCATCCGGTTTGTCCAGGCTTAGTGTGTGATCAAAGGTTGTCGGCTTGAGCCTATAAGAACTGACTTAAGTCGAGTTTGATGGCGAGTCCTGATTGCATGGGGCGGTTGTCGCCTATCTTTCTAATGTACTGGATTCACATTTTGCAGAAAGGATAACAACACACACACAAAAATAGAGAGGTGAAAAATAAGTGATTGTAAGAAAGGATCGATCGATGAAGCGGAGAATTTGAAGACGGGTGGACAAAATGAGACACAAGAGTAAGAGAACATAATGTGGGAAAATAGGCAAAAAACCCAGCAGCAGTTGGGGTTAATAGAACCAAATTGTCACTTTTAAAGAGGCTTACGGAAAACTTTTACCCTTATGATGGAGAAATACCATCCTTATACACAAAATAATAATTCCCGGAAGTTTATAACATTGCCATACTTGCTATCTTAGAGAACGACTGATTTTTTTTTTCTATCTTATTACCGTATCGATTGTCTTTGTTACAAAGTATATTATTATAGAGCCCTTGGTGTCATGAAATGTTTCGTTAATATGACACAAATTCCATCAGAAAATTGTGGAAAACAACTTTGTTTTTCTCAAATGTAAATTGAACGTGGAATCGACACTCAGAATAATTGTCTGCTCATCCGGTTTGTCAAGACTTATGTGTGTGATCAAAGGTTGCCGGCTTGAGCCAATAAGAACTGACTTGAGTCGAGTTTGATGGCGAGTCCTGATTGCATGGGGTGGTTGTCGCCCATCTTTCTAATGTAATGGATTCACATTCTGCAGGAAGGACAACAACACAAAAGTAATTAAATGAAATAGGCTTGCTAGAGAGGTGAAAAAAACAGTGAGTGGGATGGAGTATCGATGAAGCCAGATAATATGAGGAAAGGTGGATAAAATGAGACACAAGAAAAAGAGGGAAAAACGTAGATAGTTTTACTAGGATATATGGCTCAGTGGTAGAGCTCTTGCTTATGAGAAGCTCGGGTTCGATCCTCGGCATCTCCAACTGTTTTATTTTTATTTTTATTTTTTGTGGCTAGACACATTTACGTGTACTTTGTTTTACATAATGTGCTAAAATATAGATATTATAATATTATATTATATTTTTGCGTTACTATCATAATTAAAAAAAAAACAACAACAAAAAAACCCCCCACTAACTTGAGGTCACCGACTATGTATTCATAAGCGTTTGACCGATCACATCTCAGCGCCCTAACATTACTCTATTCATTATCTGGCCGGTCCCAAGGCCTTGACCCTCAATAGATTCTGCTCCCAACGGAAGCGGAAGTGGCGGAACTCATTGAGAAACATTGTGTTCTCGAGACGCGGCGAGATGCGAGACTTTGTTACTGGCGGGGCTAAGTTTGTTATTCAAATCGTTAGATTGCGCAGGGTTGACCGAGTGGAGAGTTGAGGGGGGGGGGGGGAGGGGGGTGTAACTCGTAACTATAATATAGTGTACATCCTGATGTAGATTAGCGCCATAGTTTGGGTAGCGGTTGTCTATGCACTCAAATTTCTTTGTAGGAAAGAATCTCTCCAAGAGTAAAGTACATTAGGTTCCCAAGGAGAACCGTATACCACGACTGGTCCCATGACAAACGCTTGAATATTATTTTTGTATGTTCTGGAACTCAAAGGCAGGACTCCTGTCTAGGCCGTGTATTTTTGCTCGATCTTAGGATCGAATTGGAGATCCGGAATAGCAGCACAGCTTTTACGACTTCACATAAAATTGTTTTATAAAATCGGCCATTTATAATGTAGGAATGACCTGAGCCATAATATAGGTGCCTTGATTATCCACTTGAAGTAACAATGCTAACAAACGCAACCGGAGGAGTATTTCAGTGCTATTTTATGAGACCAAGTTTATATACCCCATCAACTTATACAATGTGTCTATGGGGAGTTTAACGCACTAAAGACAATTCCCGTTTTTATCCCTTTAACTATTAGATATTTATCAAACCCTGGTTTCCAGTAAGTCAATAAGGCGATGCAACCTTAGTGGCGTATCAAAATTAGCGCGTTGAAACTGGGATGGAAAATATTATTACTATTAAAACATGAAGAAATGAGCAATAAGGTAAAGACACATTAAGCAGTTTATTGTCGTAAAATATTGGTTAACAAAGCGTATAATGAGCAGAAAAACGAGGTTAAGAATCGAAGCGATCAAAGCAATTAGTTTGCTTGTTCTAAAAGCAAAAAGCAGAAGATCAGTTTTCGCGTAAGAATTATGCACTAACAAGGATTCCTCTATTATAGGGCTCCACTACTACAGTTTTCTACACTTTTCGTACACCAACAAGTACACTCTAGTAACGTATTCTGCTATAACGAGACAAATCCAACCAGGAGTTCACAAATGCCAAAAATATGTTTCCATTAATGAGACTTATTGAACGTGGAATTGGCGCTCAGAATTGGAAGATCAGACAGTCTGTCAGTTGTTTGATCAAAGGTCGCCGGTTTGAGCCAATAAGAGCTCACTTAAGTCGATTTTCATATCAGCTCCTGATCGCATAAAGCGGTTGTCGCTTATGGTTCTACAGTTACTGCGTTCACATCAAGAAGAGAGCAGAACTAAAAATAAAATTAGCCGGATGGAGGTAAAAGCGTTACTCGGAAAACATGGGGAGCTGGAAATTAGGTGCACATGCGAACATAAATGAGACAGAAAAAAAGAGATGGTAATTTACGGATAGATAATAGAAGGAATAAACAATGAGGTATTGATTTCGCGAAGAGTTAGGCGACTAGCATGGAACACTTGAGCCTTACTTAGGTTTTGCTTAGTTCAGCAGGAAATAGCGCGGAAACATTAGAATAAATAGATCCCTATTACCATTGTGTTGCAAAAATGTGTTCACTTCAGTTAGTTCGGTATATTTGCCTTCCATTGTTAGCAAAAAAATAAGTAAATAAATAAAGGCCCAAAGCTACAAGACAAAACCTGAAGAAGACAAAAAGAAACCCGGACAGAGTGAGTGCACCAGGCTTCTGTCTCAGGCAGAAGTGATTATTATACCGACGCGGACCGAACTCTTAGTGAACCAAGCAGTCCGACCGGGCTTCGAACTCAGGATTCACTGGGAGTCTCACGCTCTACCAACTGAGCTACCAGGCGCTTTGTGAAGCACTGAGTTTTGTAAAAACAAAAGGCTCTACTCTGTAAACGGAAGTCGTGTTGGTTGTTGGACGTTCCAAGTGCAACATTAATTTGTAATTCTCTTTACTTTCTCTCTGAAATTGAACCTTTCTCTTGTTTCTGATACCCTCAATGTGTAAGATACTAATTTGTTTATACTCGTACTAAATACTCTCCGATGGACAGTATGATATTTTGTGGTGGTCTACTGGAACTTAAACCTTTTCCTTGTTTCTGATCCCCTCAATATCTAAGATACTGAATTCTTAATACAAAATATTTTGTTCACAAAACTCAAGTCCTGTTGTTTGTCGTCCCCAGGGTACGTGAAGCACTTCCACAAGCCAGAGACCAAGATGTACCTGGTCCATTGCCCCGAGACCTACGCCAACGTCACCATGATGAGTAAGTTTGGCGCCTCCTTGGAAGCATACAAAAATATTTAATCCACATTTTTTGAAAACTTTTCTTGTTCAATTATTTCAAAACAAAAAATACGAAAAGGAAACAAACATTATAACGCGAAAACGGACACAAAAAGATGTTCATGTAAACAGGTTTCTACTCGTATGTTGACGGCCTATGAATATTTTATTCCAGACTTCCCCGCGAATTTCGTGGATATCATCTATTCTCAAAAAATAGTTCCCTTGAGGAAATAGTATTTTTTTTTTTTACCTCGGACTAGTAAAATTAAAAAATTCCCCGCGCGACAGCTTTCGATATTACCAACGGCGGTAGGCTCCAGTTTTTTTTTTTTTGTTTTTTTTAATTTCGAAAACCCATACGCTCTTTCAACACTTCAGAGGCATCTCCTCTCTTCAGAAATATATTGCTTTTCTGGTAAAAAAAAAACAAAAACAACAAACAAACAAACAACACCCTAGAGCCTCTAATCGCCATATTATTGTACTGGGGGAATTCATAACATGCCAGGATGAGTCTGAGAGAGAGAGAGAGAGAGAGAGAGAGAGAGAGAGAGAGAGAGAGACAGAGAGAGAGAGAGAGAGAGAGAGAGAGAGAGAGAGAGAGAGACAGAGAGACAGAGAGAGAGGGAGAACGAAATATAGAGATAGTGGTGGAGGTGAGAGAGAGAGACTGTAAGAGACAGCGACAGACTGAGAGAGAAAGAAAGATGGAGAGCAAAACATATGCTCGCTGTCAGCCACTCCCCGAGACCGACTTTTTCTGGCTTCCCAACCAGGAAGTTTATCAGCGCCTTAGGGGAAATTTAAGAGACGATGAACAAACGATGGAACCGGTTCAGCCTTCCAAACGCTTCCGATTAGTCCTGTTTTTTGGAGACTTTCAACAAATGATAGAACTACCCATTTTTCTAGTTTGATTGGCAATGATTTTAGAGACGGTAAACAAAGTATAGAACCACCCAGTCTTCTTACTGTTTCCGTTTAGTGATACCTTAAAATATATTTGGAAGCCTTACCGGATTCCATTGTGAAAAAGAGGTTTAATCTGAAGGTTGGATAAGACAATGAATAAATATGAGGAGGAAGAAAACTTAATCTGCCACCATACATTGAAATTGTAAACAATAACTTTCAGTTTAATCGCATCCGTTGGTTAGCAATGTCTCGTAGGTGTTACCTCATAAAATTTTTAAACGTGTGTCTTGGGAACCGAGTAAAATTATAGCCAAGAGAAAGCTCCCCTACAACAAAAAATTGCTATTGGTTAACTCAACTGGAGGCCTTATCGAAAATTAACATACTAACTGTCCTTCTCATAACCTATTTTCTTCGAATAACTGGTATTTTTTATTTATGTCCACAGGTCCCGGGAAAGTGCAAGAACTCATCAAGGAGTGCGAGAAGAAGATCAAAACCATACAGTCCAAATATCTCTCCAAGATGAAAGCCAATGGGGTAGGTAGACTAAATCATACAAACATTATACCTCACTAATGGAATTAAGTGGAGTAGTTGTACCAAACTGAGAAAAAAAGAACAGGCGCAACATTCCTACCCAATGAAAGAGAATTGGGAAAGTAAACGAAACCAAAACAAACAGCTCTTACCGAAATGAAAGGTTATAGGGTAAGTATACCAAATGAAAGCAAGCATGCCTAATATTTTTTTTATTACCGAGATAAAATTAATGGGATATGAATACTCAACAAACAAAAATTAGCAAATAATTAATACGCGGCATAAATTCGAGCTAGTTGGGTAAGTATACCAAATCAAGACATATATACCAAAGACGTCACGAAGGTGAAATCCAACGGGTTAAGTCCCCCCCCCCCCTTCCCCCTCCCAAAAAAATTAATTAATTAAAGGGTAAGAAACCTAATCACGGAGAAAAATATTCGGCCTTTGTGAAAAATAATCCGTAGGAATATGTTTATGAATTCACAACACACATACCTATTCTCACAGAAAAGAACGCATTGAGGTAAGTGTACAATACGTAATATCAGACCAAATATCTCACAAAAAATATCATTGACTCACTTAGTAAAATAAATAATTACAAACGCTGCATTTAACATAATGGATAAAACAGAAAAATAGGCAAACAAAAAGTTTATTTCCCATCGATATAAATTAGCATCTTCACAGCATAGAAAGAATCGAAGAAATTATGTCAAAGAAATTTTGAGATAACAAAAAGGGGGGGGGGTAAGAAAGCAAGAGAGATAATGAATGGGGGAAGAGAGAGAGAGAGAGAGAGGGAGACAGACAGACAGACAGACAGACAAACAGACAGACAGACAAACAGACAGACGGATAGACAGACATACAGACAGACAGACAGACATACAGACAGACAGACTGACAGACTGACAGACAGACAGACGGATAGACAGACAGACAGACAGACAGACAGACAGACAGACAGACAGACAGGCACATTGACACAGACAGACAAAGAACCAGAGAGCAGCGCGAGACCTGACCCTGACATAATACTACGCCTACAAACCTTTGATAAATTTAGATTTCATATTATGTGTTTGCATACCAGCAATGATCGTCAATTTCATCTATATAAAATGTTACGCCCATAGTCCAATGAATAATATAATTATATAACTATCGCAGCTAACTCTTAAATTATTCCACTGCACTCCCCTTCCCTCTAATATTCCATGTTATTCAGATCCGGGGCGAGTTTGAGCGTCTGAATGGAGAGAGACCAGGTCACGCCATCATAGACTGTGCCGTCGACAAAAACGCCACATTTATTGTCACAGGTAACGCCCTTTAGTGACTCATGTTGAAAAAAAGATGACACAGTTGTTGTTGCCAATGACGCTCATAAGTGACTTTTGTTGAAGAAAAAAATGCATGATTATTATCACAGGTAACGCTCTTTAGTGTTTCTTGTTAAAAAGGGACAATATTGGTCACACGTAAAAACACTCCTGAGTGACTTTTGTTGAAAAAAAGACGGCATAATTATCACAGACAACACTTTTTAGTGGCTCCCGTTGAAATTGTTGTTATAGATAAAGCTCTTTTTGACTCCTTTTGGAAATAGTGCAACTTCTGTACTATTGTCAAAGATTAGCGTCTTCAATGTTTGTGTAGCAAAATGTATATTGTTGAAGACGACACTCTTTTGTTTCTCTTACTTAAAAAATGAGGCATGGAAACGTCACATAAAAATATTGTCCCATGTAACTCATCTTGAACTGTCTGCTTGTGGTGGTTTCAATTCGGAAAACTCTTTGCTTCCATAAAGGAGAGCACTGTATACAATAATAATTATTTTAAATTTTCTTTTAACAGAGGATTAGTTTGAAAATGACCAACAGAACAAACTAAACTAAATATAACTGAAAACTAGTCGAGGAAAACGCATTTGAAAGATTTATCAAGTGCATTTGCTGCGAGGGTCAGTAATACAAAAAAATATCTCTAATGGCAGTATACATGTTATATTGAATGAACTTAAAATCCTCCGAAAAAAAAGACCTTTGGTGTAAGGGAGACAACAGTTATACAATTTTGAAAATATTTTGTAATGTAGTTATCTTTTCATGGGCCTACTTGTTGGTTCGTCATGTTTAAAAAAGAAAAAAAGCTCTGCTGCCTGGTAACAGTTGGAGATCCTGGTTGAGAATCCAAGATACTTTAAAATAGAGAGGAATAATTGAAAGTCCCTCTCTGTTCGGGTTGAAGAAACATCATGCGTGTTTGTTAAATGAACACTTATTGTCAATGTTATAGAAATAGTAAAATTATGGGAAAGTTTGGTCACTGATTCTATTTATGTCATGATTCGCTACTTCAATTAATCCTCGGGTAGGCCCTTAACACGTCCTTTAAATCAGATAGTCTTATGATGATTCCTGCTATTTTTTCACGAATAATTACTCTATTTAAAATTGACAATAACTAGACAACTGTTTAAACTTTAATTCGAAAACTGCACAATTTAGGATTTATTATCCAATAAAGATTGATTTCTTGAGGAACGTCTTTGCACATTATAGTTATAATTTTGATCAATCATAGAAATATTCAAGTTAATAGGACATTACATAAAAAGGGTAACAAATTTACTATGCATCTATAGATCAAGAAAAATTAAAAATTATACAAACATGACGAGAACGAAACGTGAGACAGAAAAGGAAAAGGTCGGGGGAAATTGAAAAAAACAACACAGAAGGTTAGAAAAAACTCGTCAAACGATTCAACAATTATTCTCTTTCTTTCTCCCTGTTTTGTGGACTTTTGAAATTTAAATTTATTAAATTTATGTCTCTATTACTTTGTTGTTATTAGTTTTTCCTTTGTTTCATTTGGTTGCTTTGTTGTTATTGTTTTTTTTTTGTTTTAACCTAACTGATTCGTAGTTTTACAAAATACATTTACAACTTCAATATTCTTTTTCTTCTTTTTATATGTGTTTTTAAATAAGACATTCTTTTTTCAGATCGTGTGTGAAGTTGAGGTTGTGTCTAGCGAGGGAGGTGTGAAGGTTTTCCGCAGTGACCCGTTTTTCGTTGGTCTGCAGGTTTGTCAGATATTATTGTGCGTCATGCTTTAGAAAACAAAATTTATATTTCTATTTTATGATATAATCTTGCATCATGTAGACGTTTTTTTTGTTTTTTGGTTCATTTGTGGATCTTAAAAAGACATAGTTTTATACCAAAAAAAAATGCAAATAAGCTTTATGGCCATACATTTTTAGTTTACAAGAATTTAAAAGAACTGGTGGTGTTTATGAAACCCGATGGTAATTGACCATTGTTATAGTAAATCAAATCAGAATAATTTTCTTTTACATTAACATGTCTACCTTCCGGCCCAGATCAAAGAGAGAGAACTCTCGGTGTCTGACAACGGAACAGCGTCCACTCTGACCTTGACCTCCAGTGTCCCCATCCCGTGCGGGTCAGGGTTCGACTCGAGCTTTTGCAGGTTGGGGGTCAACCTGCTTGTCTTTGATACAGGTAACTACAACTCAGTACTGGGACTTGAGAGCTTGGTGGGAGAGCTTTTCTACTGGGGAAAAGGACTGTTCATGCAATACCGGAAATTCAATATTATTATTATTATTATTATTATTATTATTATTTTTATTTGTATTATTATTTTTATTACCACGGGCCAGACAGCGCCAAGCCGAAGGAACAGGACAAGAAGGAAAAGAAGTAATCAGACCCTGGATAGAGAACGTGGGGAGATAGATAGAGAGACAAGGAGAGGAGGGAATGGGAAAGAAGACAGGGATGAATGAGGAAGAGGAGGCGGGAGAAGATGAAAAGGCGGAGAGACGACAGGAGCAGTTTTAATTAAAATCTGAGTAGAGAGGAGGGAGTGGGAAATAAGGAGTAAGATTAGGGGAGAAGGGTGAGGTAAATGGAGAGTGGAAAAGCAAGGCAGACATGAAAGGAAAGCAATGAGAAGATAAGAAAAAGAATGAAAAAGACAAGAAAAACCCTATTCGAGTGAAATAAGATGACTGAGAGAAATGATTTTCGACTTAATGGGCATGGGAATGGGGAATAGGAGAAAATGGCGGAGGAGGGAGTGTTGGTAGATAAAGCTTGGTTTGCTGATAGTTCTACTGTGAGACAGCGTGGCTAGATGTGCTTTGGGCACAAAAAATCTAGTATACTTGTGATAATGTAGACTATGCTGTAGTGTAGATTCGATAATGTAAATGTGTCAATATTAATTTTAGGTGTTGTTAAACTGCATAACATTTTACTTATAAAGGTTTGTTTTAAGGAAATACTACATTTGTGCTTTATAATTCGAACAAGAAAAATCTTTTTAATTCTATCAATTAAAAATTGATGATTAAGCGTTAAAAGTTCATCAATAATGAAATTAGCATCTAAAAAAGTTCTGTTTCTTCGGAATTTAGATACATTGTAAATCTTCTAGGGTTTTTTTTTTAAAGAAAAGCCGGTGTGCCATGAAATATTTTTAGAACAGTTTGCGTGTATCTGAAATGGTGAAGTAATTTTGTATCCGGCGTATTTTCTAGGGCTCTTTCTATTCGTGTGCGTGTGATTCTCTGTTTATGTAGCATTTGTGTACCATGGCAGATGTTGCTATAAATAAGCTTTGAAACGTTCAGTTTTTTGTAATAATTTGACACAATATTTACTTTGTGCGCTGCTTTTTATTTCATCTATCAGAATGAATATCGCTTGTGTTAGGTTTATGTTTGAATAAATTCATGAAGATTTGAAATTGTAACTCAACCAATTTATATTTGTCATGGATAGTCGCTGCACACACTAACATCTGATCAACTTTAACCAATAATTAGACAGTAATAAATTCACCTCCCACTGTTTCCATTGATACTCATGATGTACATCAGTCATGAAGAATTCAGGTATCACCACAGAAAACATAATGTCTGGGGATATCACATATAAGACTATCCCCAGCAACCGCGCATTAATCTTTATCATCATCATTATTATTATTATTATTATTATTATTATTATTATTATTATTATTATTA
>RQTK01000696.1:12973-32888 GCA_003991915.1 Elysia chlorotica | reverse complement strand
ACTATTATTATTATTTGTATTATTATTTTTATTACCACAGGCCAGACAGTGCCAAGCCAAAGGAACAGGACAAAAAGGAAAAGAAGTAATCAGACCCTGGATAGAGAAGGCGGGGAGATGGAAAGATACACGAGAAGAGGAGGAATAGTAAAGCAGACAGGGGAGAAGAAGGAAGAGGAGGGGGAGAAGATGAAAAGGCAGACAGACGACAGGAGAAGGGCATTAAGTAGTTAGAATCTGAGGAGGGAAGAGGGAGGGGGGACTTGGTAGTAGGATTAGGGAAGAGGGGTGAGGCAAATGGGGAGTGGAAAAGCAAGGCAAGAAAAGAGGAAAATAATGAGAAGAGAAAAAAATGAAGAAAGAAGACAAAAAAAATACTACTCGGCGTGCAGGAAAGGGGAAGGGGGTGTGTGTTGGTGGATTAAGTTTGATTGCTTATAAGTTTACTCTGTAAGATCGCGTGGCAAGATGTGCTTTGGGTACAAAAAATTTAGTATGCTACTGATAATGTAGACTATGCTGTAGATTCGATACAGGCAGTATATGAATATTTTTGCAGCAAATTTAGCCTTGCCTTGTGGCTTATGTGTCAGATTTTTAGCTTAGTCCTCAAAAAGATGAAATTGTAAAGTTTCTGAACTGTTAATGCCTCGAATAGCAGCAAGAAAACGGCTTCCAGTGAAAGTAATCCTTTTCCACCCAGCTTTTAAGAATGTATGCTTCGTTCGAATATTTCTCAATGAATTACAATAGTTGATACTTTTAGAGTAAATCTTTTACACATTAATAAAAAAATTACTTTATTACATTTTTAATAATGAAAAATGAAGAACTCTTGTCTAAAAAAGAGAGGGAGGGGGGCATCACATCTCATAAAGAGTTGTTTTTTTTCAAAGTCCTTTATGATTTCATGGGTTGGATGTGACGGATCATACTATTGTGTATATTGTATAAACCTTATCGTGCCATTCTGTTGTTTGAATAGATGATAGAGAACGTAAATGTGTCAATATTAATTTTAGGTGTTGTTAAAACCTGCATAACATTTTACCCATAAAGGTTTGTTTGAAGGAAATACTATATTTCCTCTTTATAGTTTGAACAAGAAAAATCTTTTCAATTCTATCAATTAAAAATTGATGTTTTAAGCATTACAAGTTCATCAATAATGAAATGTGCATCTAAAAAAGTTTTGTTGCTTCGGAATTTATATACATTGTAAATCTTCAAGGGGTTTCTTTTTAGTGATAGCCGGTGTGCCATGTAATGATGAAAAAATTTTGCATCTGGCGTATTTCACAAGTCTCTTTTTTTTATATGTGTGCATGTGATTCTCTGTTGATGTAGCATTTGTGGACCATGACAGATGGTGCTATAAATAAGCAGAAACTTTTAATTTTTGTTTATAATTTGACACAATGTTTACTGTAGGGTACTGCTTTTTTGTGTGTATCAGAATGAATATCACTTTTGTTACCTTTATGTTTGAATACACTGATGAAGATCTGAAAATGGAACTCAACCAATAATAATTTAGACAGTTTTTATAAGTCATGGGTAGTTGCCGCACACACTTACATCTAATCAACATCAACCAGCCTTTAGATAGTTATACATTCACCTCGCACTGTTTCCATTGATACTCATGATGTACACCAATCATAAAGAATTCAGGTATCACTACAAAATACATAATCATTAATGTCATCTGGGGATATCAACAGATTTCTATTAGTGCTATTAATAAAATACTGTGGGGATGTCACATATAAGACTAACCCCCCCCCCCTCCCCCCTTAGCAACCACACAACTAAACACCATGTCCCCAGCAGCTTTTCTGTGTTTGTAGGTCTACTCAGGCCACCATTGACTTACATGACTAAAATCCATTTGCACTCAATATTGATGGATATAGCAGCTGTCCTTTTCATCTCTGTATCTGCTACAAAAGCAAGCTACAATTGTGTCAGTTCTGTGCAATTGTGTGTATAAGCCCACAAGTTTTTTTATGTCATCAATACATCTTAAACAATTCTAGATTGTTTGTACTTACATTAATTATTACGCGTCACATTTACCTATTAAAAATAATAATATTATCATATTATAATATTATTCTTTCAGATGCTCATTTTTCTAGAAAATGATATGGAAACAACAGATAAACAAAGTCGAAATAAAATAATACATCTACATGTATAGTGTATCCACCAGACAAACGCAACACATACTAGCTGCATAGCTTTCTCATCTCTTCATCTCCACTCATTTTTTAACCACTTGAGTGCGTAGAACACAATGATAAAAAAATATATATGTCCATTACCATGAATACTGAATGGCTGTCTATTTTCATTTACTTGTTCAAATCATCTTCGACTCTGCCACTTTCAGAACATAAATCATTGGTGTTTAAGTAAAAAGATATGTCAAATTAACCAACAGTTATGCTTTATGGGTATGTCATTTCTAATACTTGGGCACTCAAGTGGTTAAACTTTTCACACAAAACCGCAGTGCCGCCATGCACTACGACTGTGTCACTGGCCAGATTTTTGCTTTTTGGGAAGTCTTTGTGTACCGTATGTCATGGTAACTGTACATCTCAGTCATGACTCTAAACGGATAACTTATATATTATGTTTTTTTTTTCTTCTAATTTTGCCAATTGTAATAAAATGCCTTCTTCCTTTTTAAAACAACCATTACTACATATTGTTGTTTTTTTCTTCAATGTATACATGTACAAGTCGTTGTTTTATTTTTTTATTCAATAAAAATTAATAATAATAATAATAATAATAATAATAAATGATGATGATGATGATGATGATGATGATGATGATGATGATGATGATGATGATGATGATGATAATGATTATGATGATGATGATGATTGTGATCTTAATGATGATATAGATGATGATGATGAGGATGAGGATGAGGATGATAATCATAATAATAATGATGATGATGATGATGATGATGATGATGATGATGATGATGATGATGATGATGATGAGGATGATGATGATGATGATGACTTGCAGATCACCGGACGAGATTAAACGAATAAGAGGTAACCTTAAACACATTTTTCTTTAACTTCTAAAGTAAACCTCTCTTAGGTTCTCTAAGCATTCCTTTAAGAATAAAGGGACATCAACTGAGATGGGAAATTCAGACCTTTTTCAGATCAGTTTTAAGCTCTAACATCAGCATCTATTAAACCAAATAGCGCCCTTCTTATCTAGGTCGTGTTGACTTCTGTCTCTTATCTCTCCACTGTTCTGGTGTCTCTCTGGTAAGCTCTATTGTTACGTCATGGATGTCACGGTACCACTCAGTCACGTGATCTAGGCTCACTGAATTCTGTTTGTTTTAACCATGCTGAGAGCATTTTATACAACTTGCTTTTAAAATACTGGTTTTATACAAATGTACTTTGCAAAAAAATGTGGGCTAGATATGCATCAAATATTATGCAAACTTTCAATGTTTTACTTGTGATTTGCGAAACTAAAGAATCGCTGGTAATTTAGCTAGTTATTGTACTGCATAGCTCAGATGATGGAGAACTGGGCCGTTAAACAGCTCGAGGTTCGAATACCAGGTAATGCCCTTTAATGTATTTGGATAAAGCCGCCTTCTTGTTGATTAAAAGTGACTGTTGTTTTTGTGAATTTTTTCTTGTTGCTGCTGTCGATGTTGGTGTTGTTGTTGCTGTTGTTGTTTTTGTTGTTTGTGGTGGTGGTTGTGGTGGTAGTGGTGCTGCTGGTGGTGGTGGTGGTGGTGACATTGTTGACCTGAAGCTGCCCACACCGTGATGATTAGGGCTTCTAGTGTTGAACAAATTTTTCTTCGTTCATTTTGTTTACAATTCTACCGATGGTGATTTGTATAATCATTGATATGTCCTACACAAATGTACTTATGTATAGAGCCGTGCTGAAATTTATTTATGCACATCGGTTTGCATTTAACAGTTTTCGAAAACTAGTTTAGTGAGAAGGTAGCAGAAAGAAAAATGTCCCAAAACCTAATAGTCTGATATATTAATATATACCATATAGAAGTGTTTAAAAACGTCGCCTCTTCATATTGATTAAAGTGGTAGAAGAAGATGAACTTTTACAGGTACATGTAGTACATGTATTAACTGACGCGCACTGCTTGGTACTCATATAAGAAATGAAGCTTACAGGCTGGAAATATCCATGCTACAAAGTTGCACCGGCTGGTTTAGACCCACGGGTCAAATCAGTTACGTCACCTCCGGGTCCCAGACAGAGCAGGCGATGAGAGCGCATGCTCGAGACTAGACGATTGTCGTCTGCCGTTGAATGCGGGACAAGAGAATTCCATAACTGCAGCTGGCGAATCCCAGGCCTAGTGCGCTATCGTCGACAGCGCTATCACCACCACTGGCGACTTCGTGATGCCAGCAGACTGTAGAACCAGGAACAGGCAGGGCTGGAATTGTTGGCTGCGAATACGATTCTACTGGCAAGTCAGTATCGCAGTAAGTAATCGAGTGTAATATATACAGGTAAGTATTTTAAAACAATGGTGTATAATAACACATTGTCTTACAAAATTTAAGGTCAAGTGTTAAAAAGTACGATTTCGTTTTAAGAAAGGAAACAGAAAAAAATAAGTTATTTAAATTATAACTCTATTAAATTTTTTAAAAAATTTAAGAGAATACTCGATACCCGTACTAAATTTCGAAAAATTCTGGTGACGTTGGAAGGCGAGCTAGGCAGGTGGTGGAACCAAGATGGTATGTGGGTCTGTGGCAGAGCCTCGTTTTGGAGTGAGATCTCCCAGGGACGGAGACTTCTGAATGTTTAGGCTGGGTCAGGTCTTCTATCGGTCAGTTGGAGTTTGGACAGTCACTGAGGAGACAGATTTAGCCGTCACACTACAGAATCCAGGTACAGGCTCTAGCGTTATGACATTAACAGTGATGAAGACAGAATTTGTTTACAGGTTTTGAAGTTTAAGATTGAATGCGACGAGGAGCCTTAAGCATTTTGACAGCTTCTTTGTGTTATTGCAAAAGGCTGAGAAGTCTGTTTTAATATCAGTATTCTGTCAATTTTCATTCCAAATAATTTTAATCATCATGGGAAATACGCAATCTGTGTTAATGTTTTATTATACTGAATGTTTCATAAAATATATACGACGTGCCTAAGAGAAGCTATGATCACAAATAAGACATTGTTGGTTGCAAAGGATTAATGACATCCGCTCAGAGCAAGATTCAAACCAAGGTTCACCGCGGGTTAATAGCTTGTCTAGGCGTCGATGTTATCAATCCAGGTCGATTTTAATTTAAACTTTTCCTTTTCCCTTCAATTCCACCTTTTCATTTATTTCTCAGTAGATTAACGTGCGCGTTTCTCGTCTTCGAAATATCCTATATTAAAAAAAAACAACAACAACTAAAATGTTGATTCTTTCTTCCGTTCATGTTCACGCGAAATTCCAACGTTTGATACAACCTCGACGATGATGTTCTACATTTGTCTCCCACTGGACGATGATGTTCTACATGTGTCTCCCTTTGAACGACGATGTTCTACATGTGTCTCCCCTTGAACGACGATGTTCTACATTTGTCTCACTTTGAACGACGATGTTCTACATTTGTCTCCCTTTGAACGACGATGTTCTCTCCCCTTGGACGATGATGTTCTACATTTGTCTCCCCTTGGACGATGATGTTCTACATTTGTCTCCCCCTGGACGATGATGTTCTACATTTGTCTCCCCCTGGACAATGATGTTCTACACTTGTCTCCCCCTGGACGATGATGTTCTACATTTGTCTCCCCCTGGACAATGATGTTCTACATTTGTCTCCCCCTGGACAATGATGTTCTACATTTGTCTTCCCCTTGACAATGATGTTCTACACCTGGACAATGATGTTCTACACTTGTCTTCCCCTGGACGATGATGTTCAATATTTGTCTCCCCCTTGGATGTGGCGTCTTCACTATGCGACGGTGTCGTTTCTCCACAAACCCACAGAAAGATGAGATCCGCAAGTCTTTTGATCGCTCTGTGCCTCGGCCTCGCCTCGGCCGCCGTGGTAAGACTTTTTCACTAAATGGACACGAATCAGAAATGGTGCCCTGGGAAATATGCCTAGGGTCTGATAGGCTATTTGTCATGATGGGTACTAGTTCCATGTTATAGATTAAAATGGGCTAAATAATTATGTAACTCTTTATTTTTTCGAATATCTTAAAATTTAACTGCATCATGCTTTAAAAAAAAATTAGATCGACATTGAATGCTTTGTTCTTGATTCATGTCAGGCCCGACATTTACGTAATAATTGATTTCCTCGGCCACCACAGACTGGTATGCTTTAATTTGCTTAGTTCTACAAAATGTTTTAGTTTTGAAGATTGATGAAAGTTTGTTTCTTATAGTGGATTAATAATTTTAAATATTTAAAAGTATACTTTTCAAGATCATAGCAATGGAAATTGAGTTAAAAAAAACAAAAAAAAAAACAAAAAAAAACATTCTCGTATTGTTGAATTATTGGCACTACTGAAATTTAGAAAATCCTGCACAAAAATCAATAGCTATGAATGCAAATTTGTGTTATCAAATCTGTATACAATTAAAAAAGCATTGAACGATCTTTGAATCATAGCAACAAAAACAAAAAAACAAAAAAAAAACAAAACAAAAAAAAACAAACAAACAGAAAGACAGCAAAACAAAACAAATAAAAACAAACCCACGCACACACAAACACACACACACACACAAACCCTAAAACACACTCAGTCATACCTTTTTTAGACGTTTTACAAGGTACCCTATGCTTGTTTGATCATAAACTCTCTCTCTCTCTCTCTCTCTCTCTCTCTCTCTCTCTGTTTCTCTCTCTCATCCTCTCTCACTCTCTGTTTTTTTTGTGTTGCTGTGTCCAGAGGAGACAAGCCAGCGACGCTCCAGCCACCATGGCTCCAGCCATGGGCATGTCCACCCAAGTGAAGGTAACTATGTTCTTTTTATTGTTTTCACTAAACTTTACAGGTTTTTTTTAATTCGCCGAAGATTTCAATGCTGATACCATAAATTTATCACCAATGTCTACAATATAGATCAATAGAAAAGTTTAATAATCCCCGCGTGAAATTTAGGATACGAGTGCAATGGAAGTCGCCGACAGCAAAGCGTCTGGAAGATCCATCATGTTTTAGTTCACTAAAAAGGCTATATAAAGTTTCATGAAACAAAATATTTTTATCTATACTTTTAATACTTTTTTGTGCTTGGTCAATGTTATGATTCATTGGACAAATATCACATTGAACAAATATCACGTGTGCCCATCAATCGTCTAGCCAGGATCCAACTCGAAGATAAATTGTGCACTTGTGAACTCAAGTGTTTACCGCCTCAAGGGTGTTGGGTAAATTTTGTTATCCATAAAGAAACGCTATCCAACTTAGCTTTAACTACCACGGATGATTATGCAGAATGGTAAACATGTATATGAATAGGTAAGTGAGAGGAAGAGAGAGAGAGAGAGAGAGAGAGAGAGAGAGAGAGAGAGCACGGAAAGAGAGATAGACAGACAGTGGCAATACTGTAGAATTAGCCTGTATTCAGAGGGCACTAACAGTAGTCCAATAATTTGCTGAAAGCAGCATTGCTCACGGTCAAATCATATTCAAAGCAATTGTATCCTCATATGACCAAAATTTCAGCATATTTGTTTTCTATGTCCATTGATCTTAGTGTAAGGACATGGGACTAATTAATTCTTATTCTGTTTCAGACGGACGCCGCTGATCCTCAAACCACGATGAAAATGACCGACGCCCCAACACCTGCTGTCACTACCCAAGCCCCGACCACTACCAAAGCCCCAGCACCCACGAGTGAGTCCTACATTTGATGAGCTTTATGTTTTCATTCTCTCCATAAGAAACACCACCAGAGTAACGTTGGGTTCAACGAAACAATACAAACATCTCGAAAAGCTGAACCGCATACCATTATGGTGCTGTTGCAACCTTTGGCGCGCGGGTTGCAATAGTGAGATTAAAATAATTTTTTTTTACTTGGCTACTAGACATTTCAAAAGCAATAATAAAATTAAACCATCGGTGTAGTTAAGAAAAACATGTACTCTTCCTTTCTGCTAGTGTTATTCTGTTTTCATTTTAGCACAAGGTCTAGATCTAAGACCAACTGGTCATCTATGTATTATTTGAAAATTGCCTATAAGACGAATGTTTAGTGTTTCAACCGCCAGCAACAATCAATTATTGCTTCAATTGACTTCTTCCTTATAACTTTTCGTTACATGACTACAGAGACATAATTTACTTTTGAACGATTTCAATCCACGAATCATGAATGCATTGGTCGACTTTAAAGCTATACCTTTGCTACAACCAGCTCTCTATCTTTGTAACGACGATGAAGGCTCACAGGTTGCAGCAAAGTGATGACACATGGTCCACTGTTTCATTTTGTGGATGTTTAAGTCATAATGAAATGCCCAGTAACACATCCGTGGAACGCGACCCACGTCTCTTGGTCTTTGTTCTTGACTTTTGACGCAAGATAGACAATGTTTTTCCGGGTGTCCCCTATGTGCCATTTGCTTTGACCCCTATCTCTGTACTGTACTCTGGGTTTTAACTGTGTCCTCAGTTTTCCTACCACTGATACAGACGAAGTGGTGTTGCTTTTGGGCTCTGAATTTTACAGTGCATCTCGCCATCTGACTCTGACACTTTGACCCTGGCCTTTGACCTTTTTTCCTCATCTCTCTCAGAACTTACCAAAACAGATAAACTCCTGTCTGACTTTGACCCGCGATGTGACTTTGACTCTTACAAACGGTTCTGGCATTTGACACCTTTGCTACCCTCGACTTATGACCCAAATTTGACTGAGATAGATGGAATCTGGTCTTACTTTGACGCGCTGTTTGAAATCCGCCTTCTGCAAGCGCTTTTCACCACTCAACGCTGACCGTTGGCCTTGGCATCTAACCTTGACCTCTAGTCCCTACTTCTGTCAGAGTTAATCGCGTAGACGATACCCTGTCAAACTTTGACGCTCTGTCCGGCTCCAACTTCTACAACCTATCCTTATCATTGTACTCTAAACTGTGACCCTGTATTCTCACCACCATGGCCTGACCTTTGTCCTGATCTTTGACCTTAATCTTTGTTTCCTATCTCTTTCCAAGAACTGACTGAGATAGACGAGATCCTTTCAGACTTTGATGCCCTGTCTGGCTCCGACTTCTACAAGCGTCTCTCGTACGAGGACCAGCTGCTCATCCTTGAGGTGCTCACCGGCAGCGAGGTCGGCAAGATGACGCCCATCCTCAACGAGATCGGCTACAAGCACTTCATCAGGTTCCTCTACGGTGAGTCAGAGTAGCTTTATCTATGGTGAGTCAGCAACACTGAATGGAATTTCTGTTGCGCTTTACTTTAAGCAAGAGTATGCCCATCATCACAATATTATTACTTTGTACGGTATGACAAATGCTCTTTACTGTGAGCTAGAGGATGCCCATTATTAACTTAATCGGCTAAAAGCATTTCATTAGGTTACTTTGTGGTAAGGCCATCGGTGATGCTATAGTATTATGAAAAAGCAATGACGCTTTATTATGAGTCAGAGGACGGACATCTTCAACGAGGTCGGTTCCTCAATATAGAGTCAGTGACCATTACTAAAATAGGTCAATGACACGTTACGGTGTTGGTGACACTTAACGGTGAGTCAGTGGCATTTTTTGTAATGATTTAGTGGTACTTTACAACAGATCAGTGACACTGTAAGCTGAATAGGTGAAACTTTGGCCAGTTGGGTGAAGCAAGAATCCTCTACTATTGTCAGTTCTAGAATTTGACAGTCTAGTGGGTGCCAGTGGTCCGTTACGCTGAGTCATTTGTACTTTAGATACGCCAGTAAGGGCGATTAATAAATAATGTGAAGCAGTGACTCATCTCAGAGAGTTATTGACTCACTGGGCCAAATAAAGGTTTGATTCATTGAAAAGGGGTTGGGTTCGATTTTGAATTTTTTAAAAGAATGTCTGCCTGTCGATGTAAATCAATACATCAACATCATTGTACACGGCTGGCCACTTAAATTTATTGTATAAATCATTTGCAAATTGACTTCTTTCACAAACTGGCTACTTTGGAAATTGGTTATTTTAGAGTTCCTTCGTAGATAAACAGGCATGGGTCCGACTGAAAAGCCTTGTTTGTGTTTGCTAAGCAGCCAACGTCAACATGATGTAGACTTCATTATGGTTGGGTCCCAAGACTAATGTCTGACAATATTACGTACTGCCACATGGAAACAGTGTGGATATAACACGACTCTTGTCTCGGCCGGTCACGTTATTCTAACGCCGACCCAACTAGTAAACTGCAGGGGCTTTAACAGAGCTAATAATACACCCACTCCATCGAAATTATCATGTTTTGTTTTCTTCCAGACATGCCCTTGAGATACATCGATGGTTTCAAGGACTTGATCGACAGGGTGAGCAAAAAACATATTGATTGGGCTTAAAATAATTTGTCTATTTTTAAGACAGCATTGGCTTGAATTTATGGCTCAAAACAAAAACCCACCAAAAACCCCCCACGAAAGAACAACATTTTCTCTCTTTTCTATATTGAAAATATGTACATAATCTCTTTACTTAGTAGCATTATTTTGTAAATATGTATTAAAATTAAATTCAAAATACAGTGATAAACTTTCTGAAAAATTAAGCAAGAGATTTGAGATAGAGAAGACAAAAGCCGTATCATTGAATATCGGATACTGCTGGCAAGAGATTTTTTTTAAGTACTTCACGTTATTTCTATTGAGATATTCTACATAAATTAATCTTTCTGATTTATTCCCTTATTTCTCCAGGGATTTGAGAAGGAGATGAAGCTGACGGGAGCCCAGTAACTCACCAGTTTCCCAGAAAAGTCTGTTGGTTTACGTTCCAAGAAATAGAAATATAATACTATATATTTATATACACATAATAGAGAAGTGTTCCTGTGTTGCCTGATAGGTACAGAATGTATCAACATAGACTGTGCGAGGGTGAGGTGTTGTGTATGTGTATGCGTTTGTATGTGTATGTTATGTTTATTTCAAGAGAAAATTTCACGCTTCAAGTCTTTATTTCTGCATTTCTCACGCTTCAAATCTTTATTTCTGCATTTCTTACACAATAAAGCTATCATCATGTTTCAACGACAGGTTGTGTTCGTTAAAAGTGATTCTTCCCTATTGGTTTCTAATTTACAGTAGAAAATTTGAACGGAGCGAAGCTTTACAAAATTTAATTAAAAATTAGGACATGGTTTGGGAGATTTAGTTATTTTGGAGACAGTAACACGGAGAGAGGATGAGAGACACAGAAGAGAGAGAGAGAGAGAGAGAGAGAGAGAGAGAGAGAGAGAGAGAGAGAGAGAGAGAGAGAGAGAGACAGACAGACAGACAGACAGACAGACAGACAGACAGACAGACAGACAGACAGACAGACAGACAGACAGACAGACAGACAGACAGACAGACAGACAGACAGAGACAAAGACAGAGACAGACATAGGGAGACAAAGAGAGAGACAAAGAAAAACGGAGACAGATATAAAGACATACAGAGCTAAATAGAAGGAGACAGACAAACAGATAGACAGGCAGAAAAATAGAGATTGGAGAGAGGGATGGAAGGAGAGAGATAAAGATAAAAAAAACAGAGATGAGATGGAGGCAGATTCAGAGAGAGGAGAGAGAGATAGAGAGAGAGAAAGAGAGAAAGATAAAGAAAGAAAGATAGAGGACAAAAGGAGATTATTGTTAGAGAAGCTATAGTATAAAATTAAACAAATTCAAATTATATTGTTCATTTTAAAAGTCTGAAACATGGCTATAAATTATTCTTTGAAACGGAAGACGGATTCATAAGTAAGAAAATGTATATACAAGGATTTCCATTTATTACATTGTAACGTTAGTGATAAACTCACAATTATACCGACAGGTATTATAACAGAACTATTAAGAAAGGCAAAGCTGAGGTATTGACATTACACATAATGTACAATGTGACATATCATTCTTTATCTGTCTGTCTATCTGTCTGTTTGTCTGTATGTCTCTCTGTCTGTTTCTCTCGTGTCTCTCTCTTTATCTCTCTGTCTCTCTTTGTAGCTGTCTTTCTATGTCTCTGTCTGTCTGTCTGTCTGTCTGTCTGTCTGTCTGTCTCTGTCTCTGTCTCTGTCTGTCTGTCTGTCTGTCTGTCTGTCTGTCTGTCTGTCTGTCTGTCTCTCTCTCTCTCTCTCTCTCTCTCTCTCTCTCTCTCTCTCTCTCTCTCTCTCTCTGCTCTCTTCTGCTGCGCTTTGCTGCTCTTCTATTTCACCATTAGCAGCTTTTGCTACATTGATGTTTACGCCCACACCCATGGAAATTGTAATTTGCGAAGCTGAGTGTTTCAGTCAAAAGGGCTTCTTGTAGTTCTGTTCTGTTTATTCTGTGGATTTGGGCGACCTTTATCAAATAACAGGGGGCGTAGCCCTGAGAACATCGGCATCCGACGCAGGAGGTTCGAGTCTTGGCGATTTTGCTCCCTACTGGTCGGTGTCATTTTCATGCGACCGGTTCAGACATGAGTCGTGGTATCCCAGCCCTGTCTCGTGTGTGGCAGCACATAAAATTGTCAGACGTCAGTCTAGGGACCCGTCTCCATTATAGCCTATATAGCGCTGACGTTGGGCGTTAAACCAACTCAACTCTATCTAATATCATTTTAACATATCATTGTCAGCATCATGTGACATGTTGCTATAGAAGCGCTGCTTTCCCCTCACCCCCACCCCACCCCCTCGACTTCCTCTATAAGGCGTCATGTTAAAATTGTCACACTTTAGTATTGAGAGTCGTCCAAGTTATATACTAGTTGCTGAAGATTAATGTTAATAAACCAATCAGGAATGAAAGCAAATAAGAGAATGCTTGCTATAACGGTGCTGTCTATACCACTCACTCCTAAACATTCGTCACATCCATTCAACTTTGAAAATGTGCATGCCAAAGATAATAACATGATCAAAATCGTAAAGATTGAAAATGAACCAGTTCTCTTATCCAGTAGAAGAGTGCAAACCACACCAACTATCAAAGAGCGTACATCTTTAGCTAATTTAACGTGTAAGAAAACATGTACAAAGTCCGCTTTTTGGGAGCGCACGGCAGACATCTCTGCTGTAGACGTTGCTCAGTTGTTGTTTTTTTCTGCTGAGAAATCTTAAATGAGTTTAGTCATTATGTGTTGGTATCTGTTGGTATCTGAACGTCCATCACAAGAATAATGGGCTGCAGCATGGATGGGTTCTAAGATTAACGGTTGACACTTTTACGGGCTGTCAGTCAGAGTCGTAGCTGAGAGAACAGTACTTGTATCCCAATCGATCATATTATTCTGACATCGACCCAACCAGTAGGAAAAAGGCTGCCCGATACGGAATCGAACTAGTAACATCCTGCCTTGAAGCCGTGCACTCTGCCACTGAGTCACCTCACTCTCCACTAAATAGAATAAGATCGCTCCCGCGGTCTCCAGACTTCCTCAGTTATCTTCCCATGCGCTCTCCAGTTGTCTGCAAAAGCCTCTTCGTATGTTTTGAAGGTTACTTCCCCTGAGTCGCTGATAACCGCCACTTCCGTCAGCGTGACCTCCCCGTCCTTGAAGATATCGTCATAGGCAGGCAACGCGCAAGGCGCGACTGTGCCGCCATTATGAGAATATTGCCTGGAATGATTATAATGTTCCTGGTCTAAGCCCAAAGTCCCGTCTCTGTTGGTACAGGTTGGGTAGGCAGGTGGGTCCATGCTCAAAACGCTAGTACGCCAAGCTGTGATGAAATGGAAAGTGATTGTTGTATTATTATTACTACATAATATTAGAAAGTTAGTAATACAGTTTTTTAATATTATTATCAAAAGAATGCTTGTCAGAACTATGACTACAATCATCAAATGAAAATTGATGAAAATAGAGATACAAATTCATCAAAATCATAATTAGTTTTTCGCTTCCTTGGTGTCCTTAAGAATCCCATAAGAATGCCGTATACTTATAACGACGTAAACAGTGATTTACTACTGCTACTGCGGATGCTGCTGCTGCTTATACTGCTCCTCCTACAACTACTACTACTACTACTACTACTACTACTACTACTACTACTACTACTACTACTACTACTACTACTACTACTACTACTACTACTACTACTACTACTACTACTACTACTACTACTACTACTACTACTACTACTACTACGAAATGTCATAACTGCCTGATAACTACCAAAATTATAATTTTGAAGGCGTAAACATCTAATATCGTTGAAACCTACTATCCTTGAACAGAAAGGTAAATGAAGGCAATCATAAAAGACAAAAACAAATCTTGATCTAGCTCAAGACAGATAAGGCATTTGGACAAAAATAGAAGATAATTATACAAACCCATAATAGAACTGCTCAGAAGTTTGCTTAACACCGGCTGGTTTCTACAGTACATACCAGTCGCCGGCGTCTCGTCTGGCCTGGGGGAGAGCCAGTACCTGCAGGTGCTGGAGCTCCACACGAGCTTGACCACCACGAACACGGTGACCGTTGTCAGCAGGAGCACCAAGAACAGGGAGGCAGGGTCCGTCAGCCGATCCCACCTGCTGAAAGAGTGACACATTTCTACGATTACGGTATCCCAGAAACTTCACGGAGACTAGAATTCTGTGTTAATCTACAATTGATTAGATTCCTAGTTATTTTTGATTATGTTTTACCTTTTTGTTTTGATATACATATATTACAAATAATATTTGGGTGTGTGTGTGTGTGTGTGTTGCAATATAATCGATTTGCGTGTTTTTGTATGTTAAAGAAATGCATCCATGTGTTTGTGTATTTAAAGTGATTTATATGTAAAAATTGACCCGTTTATGATGGCAATCCGCAAAACAAAGTTCCAAACTGGATGAATAAAGTTTACCTTACCTTAACGTAACTCCCCTTACTTTCTCTTACCTAACCTTACTTTACAATTGATCACTGAAGTTTCATGTGCAATAAAAAATAGAAGGTCCAAGGGTTAAAGGTAAACCGCATTAAAACTATGATATAATTATAGAGACTACTCTTGGAAAAATAGCATTGTCGGCAGTATCCCACAGGGAAGGGGAGAGTGTACGGCAGCAAGCATAAAAAACGGCCTTGTAAGCTCTGATTCGTTTTACATACCGTGGTTGTACCAGCACAATTTTTTTCACAGACGGGAAAAAGTTAACTGAGATCCAAAACGCAGGCGTTCTGTTTTTTTATGATCCATAGCAATACCGACTGAGCAAAAACGGTGTCCAAAATTACATCCATTCCCTCTATAACTATCAGACTTTTTATAAAGACCTCTCTCTCCACTATAGAGCCAAAAGAAAACATCTGGCAAGTATAGCCCTAAACAAACTCTTGAACATAATGAATAAGAAAAAAAAATCAACACGTTAACGTCTATTCAGAGTGCTCGTAAAAACAACATTTCAAAATTGTGAGGCATGTGCTAAACAAACAAACAAACATAAACGGCTTTCATCAAAAACATCACAGAACGATTCTACACATTAAATGTGATATCTTACCATAATTTAAAAAGGACAAGGCGCTTTGCAAACAAAACAAAAACAACAGGTGGGTGCATATGTGACAGTGACCCAACCGGTAGGGAACAAGCAAGGAAGATAGAGCGAAGATAAATCTCGCAGCCTTCTAATTAAATAGAAGACACGCGCTTAAATATTGAACCGCCTTGTACCCGGATGCGATGGATAAACCGGAATTATTCCTTTCAGGCTTTGTCTTTAACGCTCTTCCTTCTATTAAAGAAAAGTAATCTACTCCTAAAGAGTCACAGAAATGAAGTTTATAGATGTTCCATAGCTGAGTAAAAGCAAACAATTAAATGACTAGAGAGGGTGTTTCTGTGACTTTGTCGGTATTTTCCTTGTTGCTGTTTTCTGTGGCTACTTCATACGTACCTATGCAGCACCAGTTGTAGACAATCGATTGTTTGGATGATTTCTTCATGCCCATTGTTAGCAAGACTATCTCTAGAACGGATTCTAAGATTAAAGATTGACAACGTGTACACGCTGTGACACAGATACAGAGAAATGGATATAGTCTCAGCCGGTCACATTATACGGACATCGATTTGGACAGTTAATAACAGCTACAGATGGTTTGAGAGTTGAACCCTGGAGCGCGTGATTAGAAATACACTCTACTGACACCAATCTTAACATTAAGTCAGAAAAGGGACTGATCGAAGTCAGCGTGGAAACACCGAAACAATGTTGATTATAAATTATGTTGTAGTTGCAATACTGACTTGATAACTGCTTATTATGCAACCGAAGAACCGAGAAAGCTCTGAAAGGAACTGCTTTTTGTGTGGGACCAACCTGAAGTTTTCTTCACAGCAGCCACCATCGGCGCAGCATTTCCCTTTGCACTCGACGAGTTCATTGTTTGTAGAGATCTCTTCTAGACCAAGGGGAAGAACTGATGGAAAAGGGCCATTATTGTTCGTGGAGTTTGTTACTTGCTTTCCTTGTTTCAGCAATGTCGCTACGCTGGAAAAGGGCCATTGTTGTTCGTGGAGTTTATTACTTGCTTTCCTTGTTTCAGCAATGTCGCTACGCCATGTTTTTTGCAAGTTATGCATAGCCCTGGGAAAAAATTAAGTAATTAAAGAACAAACTTTGCTTGATACGTAAAATCAATACAACAAAAGGTGTTGTCCTTGTTGCATTCCATCTTTTATTCCATTTCTTCTTATTATATTTGGTCTCCTAGGTTCGGATAGGTCGAATCTATGCTGATATATGTTCGAACATAATTACATCATTGTACTCATTAGATTACATCGTTGTTAATTAACATGATATTACCGTTATTCTTGAGGAGAATCATCATATATTACAATTAATACCCAATGTTTCGGCCTGATAACAGAAACGTGAAATTGTCAGATTGGAAAAAAATGTATTTATTAGCAAACAACGAACTAGTAACACGCATTAAACGAAAGCGAACGTTTATAAGGAAAATGTGTGTTTTTCATAAATAAAAATTTTGACTTGATGTCAGCACAGTTTTTCAGAATACAAGCACATAATGTTTAAGGACTACCACTTCTTCCTCCATTCCTATGCTTATTTGTTTAAATTCTTTTACTTAAAATTATAACCTTAGTTGTTGGTAACAAGACTATTGGTCAAATTTCTAAAAAAAACCGGTTCAAAGTTTCATGCACTGTAGATACACAAAACAGTTTGATTAGGAAAATTATATTCAAATCAATGAATGAAAACTCTTAGTAGCGTTTCCACAACTTGCTCAGTTCGTAAATGTATCAATAAACCACTAATACATAACATGCCTCTATGAATGAAACCAATCGAGAATAGAGCTGAAGTAAATAAAGTTAAAGAATCCATCGTTCGCCACTGCTAGTGCTATCACTCGGTCTCTGTATCTAACAACACATACACCCTGCTCTAATAGCCTACCTACCTCATTTTGCCATCCCGGAACTCATTAAACTTTATTTTGAAACAATGAAAAATATATAGTAGGAAAAATTAAACTAAATTTCAAATGATTTACGTTCTCTACTCATGTATTATGACTGTAACTGGCGGAAGTGTTCAACGTTATTATTGTTCATCAAATGCGCGACACTGGAAGGCGGAAGGACATCTAATGTGACGTAGGCTTAGTATGTCTGGACGCAGGTAAAGTCATCCATTACCCTTCACGGAAGCTGGGTTTAGGTCAGTATAACACCAGAAACCACGATTCTCCGAGTGACACCATTATTTTAATGTGGACTTGTGGGGGAAATGTAGACTGTACAGTGGTGTTTAGAAAAAGTCTTGGCACCAGAAACATAAATGTATTCACTACAAGTTAAAGTCGGCTTGAATTTAAGCATTAGAGAAAGATAAAGAACAAAAAAAAAAAGATAGACAAAGCTGATCAGAATAACTTTCCTGAACATTAAGTTAGTGGAATACGGTAGTTAAATTTTTTTTCAGATCACATAGGAACTGTAAATTTATAAATTGTCCAATCTTCGTTAAAACCACAAGGTGACGCATAATGTGTTGTGTGTGTGTGTGTGTGTGTGTGCGTGTGTGTGTGTGTGTGTGTTCTTCACAATAACTTAACCACTCTGGCCTCTAGTTCAAATTATGATCAATGACAAATTAAAAAAAAAAATTATTTTTCATTCTCAGCAAATTTTACTAATACTGTGCGACGAATGGGCGCGGCATGCCATATCAGAGGAGAGTGTGGGGAACACTTGCTTAGATTTGTGTGTGTGTGTGGTGTCTATCGATTATCGCCGACGGGCCTCAAGACTACTGTATGACGTTCTGCCACTCAGAGACCGGACAGAGTTGTGAGGATTCCGTCTGAGCCGATCATGCCTGCGAAACTGGCACCAAACCAACCAGTAGGACACAAGTCGGCATGGTTTTGGTTCAAACCCGAGACTTCAGGATTAGAACCTGCATCATTAAGACATTCCGTCGAAATTCACAATATTAAATAAAGCCAAGTTACGGACTTGCATACGGTATCAAGAATCAAAGGTCATATTTTTTTTTAAAGATAATTTGATTTTTATGATGTTTTTCTTTGTTTGATGTGTTTATTTATTGCTGTTTTTGTTGCTGATGGTGTTAATGTTATTGCTTTTGTTGTTGTTGTTGTTGTTGTTGTTGTTGTTGTTGTTGTTGTTGTTGTTGCTATTGTTGTAGTTTTTGTTTAATCCATTGTTTCGCTCACGTTTAAATTGGTATGTCGTGAAAGGTATAAAATTGTCACCTGTGTAAAGACTAAAAGTGTTCAACATTTTAAATATAACACACGACCGAAGGAAAAAAATCACAAATTTCTGACACGAATTCAAAATGACAAGAAAAAACAAAACAACAAAAACAAAAACAAAAACGAGGACAAACATTAACAGCAAAAAAAAAAAAAGTTATAACCTGTTTGATATCATTAAGTTTAAGGGGGAAAAAAAGTCGACGCTATGTCAACATATTTTATCTTAACACGAAATTTAGGGGGTAAGGAGGAAGTGGGAGAGGGGGAAGGGGGGGGGAGGGAGGGAGAGGTTACCTATGCGGCGAACTATAATAAACATGGAAAATGGAAACAAATAGACATAGGGTAGTAGGTAACAACGATACAAAGAGAAAAACAGACAGTTTAATAGATATTAAGATTATCATAGATAGATGGATGGATAGATAGATAGATAAATAGACAGATAGATAGATAGATAGATAGATAGATAGATAGATAGATAGATAGATAGATAGATATAGATAGATAGATAGATAGATAGATAGATAGAGACCGGTAAAGAGAAGAAATATATAATATATACATACAAAGAGAGAGACAGAAGCATAAAGATTAATAGACATAGAAACAAAGAGAGAGAAAATATATACCATGAAACTTAAAGAAAGTAATGGTCGCGCCACTGTAAACTACATTATACAAATTTATGTACCAAGCGTAAAAAATCTACTCTGTCGTTAAATGGTTTTTCAAACCAACCTTCACGAGGACATGTAAAAGCTATGTAGGTCACTTTGTAGGGCAATTAATTAACTTGTTTACATCAATAGTATACTTCATGATTATTGTCTAATAAAGAGGACTCTCTCTCTCTCTCTCTCTCTCTCTCTCTCTCTCTCTCTCTCTCTTTCTTTTTCTGTCTCTATATCACTTTCTCTCTCT
>RQTK01000696.1:0-11056 GCA_003991915.1 Elysia chlorotica | reverse complement strand
AGAGAGAGAGAGAGAGAGAGAGAGAGAGAGAGAGAGAGAGAGAGAGAGAGAGAAAGAGAGAGAGCACACTCATTGTATCTGTGCTCAGGACACAAAATCCAGAGAGCACATAAAAATGCTGAGGATATCAAAGGGTAGTAAGGCGTTGAGTTGAGTAAATAAATAATTATAGGCTAGATAACGTGGAAAAGTCACCTGCTTCTGTCTTTGTAGTATTTGTACCCGGGCAGGTGGACACAATACTTCTAATAAACGGGAGAAAAAATGTCATCGAGTTACTCTGGTATGGTATTAATGACGTGCAAAACTAGTGATACCAAAAAACATTTATAATAGATAGACCTTTGGAATCCTGGCAACCAGATGATCTTCTAGTCAGAAGTACAACTCTTGAGATCGAAGCTGGTTTTATTGATATATATATATACATATCAAAGTCATACTAGTAAGACCCCCCCCCCTGAAAAAAAAACAACAACAAAACAAAACAACAACAAATTTTTAAATTAGAATCCATGCGCTCTACAGCCGGGATATCTCACTTCTGACTAGTTTAACCTAATTTTGTTCTTTATTTGAAGTAGCGACCTAAGAGGAGTTAACTTGTATTGAATGCTAAGGTTAAGGTTTGGTGAGATGCGAATTTTTGAAGGATTTTTTTAAAAGTAAAATTTACGGTACAACCAAGAATTGCTGCCGCTAAAACAACACCCTGCAGGTTGATGTGCGCACATAACAAAAAAATAACTCGTGTAAGAGAGATTGGTTTAAATCGTGGACATGCGCCTGACTGCACCACCCTTTAAGTTGCTCAATATCAAAATTAACTTAAGTACATCGTATAAATTATTCATGGACCCTCCCTGGTATTATTTTCCGATGCGAATTGACACTTTCATTTACCATTTTTGACCTTATTACATAGACAGGGCAGAAAACTAACACTTCTTTCGACAGAAAAGATTCAGAAGAACACTTCCGTCCCATGATTGTTGCAATGAAGCAGCACGATTCAAAATGTCGCCCCCCATGAGAGAAATATCAATTCAAAGAGCAGGCAAACTATATTTAGATCTATATCTCTACATTCTAGATCTATGTGATAAAACAAATTAAACATTGTTGAACAATTAAACGTATGAAAGAGTATTCGTCTTTCAAAGTAGATCTAAAGCTAGAAGTGTATTTAGATCTAGATTAGAGCTAGATTCTAGATTTAGATCTAGATTTCTATCCCCTAGAAGTGCATTTAGATCTAGATTAGACCGAGATCTAGAAGTGTATTAAGATCTAGATTAGATCGAGATCTAGAAGTGTATTTAGATCTAGAGTATCCCGAGGAGGGAGTGTGCCCTACATTAATTCCTTCAATGCCGCATGTTTTGTAACGCCATGTACCGGGGTATAAATTGCGGTACTACCGCAAACTAGGGGACCCTATTTACGTCGCTTGCAAGCCATCTTGCCAGCAGTGCCGAACTTGCCAGATGTGATGCCACCAAAAAAAGCTAAGTTTACACAAAAAATGCCAATCTTTTTTTTTTGAACAGCCATATAGATCTATATTTTTTTTATTTGACTTACCTTTTTAAACTGGATACCACTGTGACTAGGTACTGTAAACCAAAATTTTAAAGTTACAGAATAACTTTAAAGAGACAATTTCTAAATAGAATAGAAACACAGGTACTATCGCAATATATTGGACCCGAGTAAATTTCTTGTTTTTACCGAGAGTAACTCCCCTTTATATGATACCAGAAAGCAAGTCAAAATTAAATTAGTCTAAAAGGCCATAATTTTTTAAAGACTAAAGTGCGAGATAAGAATAATAAATACAAGTTTTTTTTTAATAAAATTGAAAACTGAGAAAAAACATTACCATTATTGCACAGGATACCACTGGGAGATGTGCAAGATCATATTCTGGAGTGCCTCTTGGTGGGATTTCCCGTGAATTTCCCTCCACATGAACTCGTCTAAATGGGATCCAAGTTGCGAGTTATGAACTCCAATCATAGACTTGAACCTTTTCTTAGCATTCTTCCAGTAACACTCAACAGTATTTGTGCATGCACCAGTCTGTGGATCCACAAAATTTTGGTTGTGGTTTACAACAAAGTGTTGATATGCCGGTACGACCGGTAAGTGCACGATCCCGTTGTAAGATCGAAGTCCGTCTGAGTGCACTATCGATCCTGGGGCTATGTGGTCCCTTACAAGGGGCAACAAAGTATCCGCTTCTTTGTTTGGAATGAGGACAAGAAACCCTCTTCCAGTCTCCCTACAAATGCCCCCAAACACCCACCTCTGCTGCACAACTCTCCCAACTTCGTTCTTCCTGCGGGCAACAAGACTTTCGTCGATTTCTACGTTCAAACCTGGTCCGCCAATCTGATATGGGTTGTTCAGCAGCCACCAACTACAAACGTCTCTGAAATAGGCGAACCACTGAACCACACTGTTAGGTGCACTGCCTGTTAGTTCAGAAACGGTAGTTACGGGCACCTCGTACGCCCACAAAAAAAGCAACTCCAGTAAATTGCGAAGAAGCAAACGGCTCCCACTCCAGTATGAATCTTTCCGTAAAGAAATTTTTTCACTCTTGTGCGACGGGCAACGCCAAAAACGGTGTTCGCTGGTTGCACTCTGTTTAATTAAAGTGGTTACCCTTCCACAGGTTTGGCAATTCGGAGGAATTCTTCTTAATAAGTTGTTATTTTGTAAAAAAGTAATAGCATCTATTTCACTTTTTGCATATGCATAGAGAAGCTGCAGCGCCATGGCATGGAATAAAATGGAAGAAATGAGCGTGGGAGAAATGAGTGCGCCAAAAACTTTCATTATACCAGGTAAAATTGTAAAAAAAAATCACACACAAAAAATTAAAATAATTTGCAAATTTTTGGCCTTTTAAAAATAAGAAGTTGGAAAAAAAAAGATTTTGGCTCCGAAAAAGACAATCTGGCATACTGAAAAAATCTTACCTTCCGGTTGAATGTAAACAAACCCGGGTCCAATATATTGCGATAGATTAGTACCGAAACACATGATCACAAAACTGAAAAAATTATTCTGCTATCTTAAAAATTAAAAAAGTTATGAATTTTTTTGTTATTTTTTTTTAGCCGTCAAATTTACACCATTTTTACGGACAGAAAATGTGATTTTTGACGAACCATAAAAACAAGGAATATATTCTAAGTTGCTTAAAAATTAATTTAAGAACAGTTCACATACCATAGATAAGCCTCAATTTTTTTCAGACCTCTATCTCATTAAATAATTTAAATATAATGATGACCCAAACATGCCTCCGAGCTAATTTCGGCGTTCTTTAAACGCACACGGAAAAATTGCATTTTTTTGTCAAATTTCAAAAACCCATATTGTCACAACCCCTCGTCCAATTTTCAAAAACTACACATCAATCTGTTTGTCTATTTATGTGCTTTTCAAATAAACAACACATTAATACATATAAGAAAAAAGAAATACAACAGGTAGAGGGCTTTGAATCAAATTTTGAAGAGGTCACTGAATAATCGACATTTTAACCTTTTCTTAAAATCTGTAATTTTGGAACCATTTAATCAAATTTTATAAATGATATACCATTCTTTTTGTTTAAATATAAGCTTAATAATGAAACAGATTTTAAACACATATAATGAAAATTCAGGTCCATGGAAAGCAGTGAAATGAGGGGCAAATTTATAGAAATATTATATAGGGTTCATCATCATCATCATCCGGGTGCCGTCTCCTTGCGAAGGTTGGCTGCAATGGCCCTCCATTGACATCTGTCCTGCGCAAGTCGTTGGCACTGCACCAGCGAGTAGCACGTCCATTCTGCGATGTTGTCATTCCATTTCGTTCTGGGGCGTCCCCGACCTCTGCTGCCCCTCACTTCGCTGTTATAGAGATCTCTTATCACACTTTCATGACGCATGAGATGTCCATAATATTGCAGCTTCCTATCTCTAATACACTGCCCTATTTCTCTTCTTATGTTCAATTTTTGTAACACTTCGTAGTTGGTCAATTTTTGTCGCCATGATATCTTCCCTATTCTCCTAAATGCATACATTTCGAAAGCTTCTATTTTGTTCATTTGTGCTTTACTAATCGACCATGTCTCTGACCCGTATAACAGGGTGGACCAGACAAACGTTTTGAGTAGTTGAAGCTTTGTCTTCATGCTGATGGAATTTGAAGTAAAAGTATTCAGTAGGCTGTTGAAACTGGTTTTTGCAATTCCGATTCTGCGTTTAATGTCTTGGTCTGCTCTATTGTCATCACTGATCAGTTGACCTAAGTAAATGAATGTGCTGACCTGTTCCAGCACAGTGTTACCAATGTTGATATTGATCTTTGGTGTTATGTCTTTGCGATTGATAACCATTACTTTTGTCTTCTTAGCGTTCATCGCGAGTCCACATTTCTCACTCTCTTCGTTCACTTTGTCCAAGAGTGCCTGTAGTTGTTCTGGTGTTTCTGCAACTAGGGCTGTATCGTCTGCGTATCTGATGTTGTTTATGTTTTGCCCAGAGATGTTCATACCTGGTAATTCATTGATGTTTCGAAAGATGATTTCTGTGTATAGATTGAATAAGCTAGGGGACATTACGCAGCCTTGTCTGACGCCTCTTTGTATACTTGTCTGATCTGTTACTTCCTCACCAATTCTAATGCATGATGTCTGTTCCCAGTAGAGGTTTCTGATGATACGTATATCTTTGCCGTCTATGCCGATGCCCTTTAGGCATTCTATCAATTTGGTATGATGAACTGTATCGAATGCTTTGGCGTAATCAATAAAGCAGATGTATATATCTTTATGCTTCTCCAAGTATTTTTCGCAAACCATCTTCATACACATAATGCCCTCACGAGTACCACTGTTAGGTCGAAAACCAAATTGTTCATGTCCGACTTCTTTGTTGATCTTTGGACCAATGCGGTTTAGTATTATTTTTAGAAGTAATTTCATTGTGTGACTCATAAGACTGATGGTACGAAAGTTCCCACATTCAGTTGCGCTGGGGGTTTTTGGAAGTGTAATGAAAACTGACTCTTTCATGTCATTTGGAAGATGTCCTGTGTCGTATATATCATTACATAACTTTGTGTGCTTTACTAATCGACCATGTCTCTGACCCGTATAACAGGGTGGACCAGACAAACGTTTTGAGTAGTTGAAGCTTTGTCTTCATGCTGATGGAATTTGAAGTAAAAGTATTCAGTAGGCTGTTGAAACTGGTTTTTGCAATTCCGATTCTGCGTTTAATGTCTTGGTCTGCTCTATTGTCATCACTGATCAGTTGACCTAAGTAAATGAATGTGCTGACCTGTTCCAGCACAGTGTTACCAATGTTGATATTGATCTTTGGTGTTATGTCTTTGCGACTGATAACCATTACTTTTGTCTCCTATTTCACTCTCTGAAATAAATACAGCATAGCTTTACTCTCTTCGTTCACTTTGTCCAAGAGTGCCTGTAGTTGTTCTGGTGTTTCTGCAACTAGGGCTGTATCGTCTGCGTATCTGATGTTGTTTATGTTTTGCCCAGAGATGTTCATACCTGGTAGTTCATTGATGTTTCGAAAGATGATTTCTGTGTATAGATTGAATAAGCTAGGGGACATTACGCAGCCTTGTCTGACGCCACTTTGTATACTTGTCTGATCTGTTACTTCCTCACCAATTCTAATGCATGATGTCTGTTCCCAGTAGAGGTTTCTGATGATACGTATATCTTTGCCGTCTATGCCGATGCCCTTTAGGCATTCTATCAATTTGGTAGTATGAACTCTATCGAATGCTTTGGCGTAATCAATAAAGCAGACGTATATATCTTTATGCTTCTCCAAGTATTTTTCGCAAACCATCTTCATACACATAATGCCCTCACGAGTACCACTGTTAGGTCGAAAACCAAATTGTTCATGTCCGACTTCTTTGTTGATCTTTGGACCAATGCGGTTTAGTATTATTTTTAGAAGTAATTTCATTGTGTGACTCATAAGACTGATGGTACGAAAGTTCCCACATTCAGTTGCGCTGGGGGGTTTTGGAAGTGTAATGAAAACTGACTCTTTCATGTCATTTGGAAGATGTCCTGTGTCGTATATATCATTACATAACTTTGTTAGTTCATCAACGCCAAATTCCTTTAGTGCCTTTAACATTTCGATGGTGATATTGTCTAATCCACTTGCTTTTCCATCCTTTATGCCCCTCAATGCATACCCTACTTCTTCTCTCATTATAGGAGGGCCTTCTTCGTTTGGCATTGTAGGCTTTTCTGGTCTCGCGTCATCAAATAGATCTCCGACGTATTCGACCCAGCGAGCTTTGATTTTGTCCTGTTCGAAGAGCATGTTTCCTTCTTTGTCTTTTATACAACCTGTACTGTTGTTCTGTCTGGTGGTACCTCTGATCTCCTTTAGGGTGTCGTACATTGTTTTGGATCTGCCATGGAGTGAGGAACTTTCTACTTTTGAGCATTGGTCCTGAAGCCATTTCTCTTTAGCCTTCCGACATTCTGATCGTATTAAGAGATTGAGTGCAGCGTACTCTGGGGTGCCTTTCCTTTGCTTTCTTTTCTTCATTAGTTGAAGTATTTCTTCTGTCATCCATTTTTGTTTTGCATTTTTCTCTACTCTTGGGATTTGTTCGTTAGCTTCCTGCATGCTTGTTTTCAGGGCTTCCCATCTCTTCTCATATAGGGTTAATGGCAAAAAATAAGTTTAAAAAAAAAAGGCATAAGTAAAATGACAATAAAACTTTCTCACCTTAAATTCAGCTGGTTGTATAATGTATCCCCCACCCTTTAGACATCCCAAACTGCTAGTCCAATGAAGAGGCTGCCTTAATCTTCAAATAGGCAGCATCAATCTTCTTCACCGAGTCGACTTGCCATACTCTACCGTCATTTGATACTGTACGTACATCCATGTCCCAGTGAAAGACATAGCTGCTGTCAACTTCTGCTACGTCTTCCACTCCAGGCCACTTGAAGTAGTCTTTCCTGAGCTTTGACTGCTCTAAAAACTTAACTGTGGCTAGTGTAGAAGACTTAACTTCAATGACTTGCCCAACATAAAACAGATTGTCGTAGTACACAGCTACCCACTGACCCTGATTATCAAAGCTGAAAAGATCTTTCTTGGTGGACTCAATTTCTGTTTCATCATCTGATCGATCAAAATTCTCATCTTCACTTTCTATTTCACTTGAATCATCTTCTTCGCTGTCTGACTTAACCTTCTGTTTCTTTTGCGGGGGGCTCTCACATTCAAAACTCACATCAGGTGAAAGATACTTCATCAGCATTATCTCAACATCCTTGACACGACCAGTAAGCTTAAGACCTTGGGTCTTTCTGCCAAGAACTACCTTGATGAATCTGATCTCTGATTTGAGTGCTGCTGTATACTTCTTGCCTTTTCCGAATTTCTGTTTCATCTCCCTCACTTCATCAGCAGATTGACAAGGTCCACCGTGGGCATGCACTTCTCTGGTTATAGCTTCCTTTTGCTTAGCAAGTTTAAGCTCCCGCTCCTTTTTCTCCTTTTCAACCTGAAGCAACTGCTCTCTCACTTTCTGCTTTACCATCTTTTCTTGCTCCTGATGCTTTCTTCTCAACTCTCTTCCTCTTCTTCTTGCCTCGGACATCATTTCATCTTCATTGGTTTGCTTCTTCAACCAATTAACAGTCATGTTCATCTTGAGCATGATGACGCTAGAACGGTGATGCATAGATGAATGACGGCGCTTGTTCATGTCATAGTCAAATTCTCCGAAGGCATTCTCCCCAAGCAAATTGGTGATCGGACACTTGTCAAGGACTGCAGCTTCTTCATCTGACAATTTGCTGAATTTCCCATCTGCCACAAACTCTTTCAGCTGACGGTTGAGGACGTTGTGAATCCTTTGGAAAAGTGAGGCTAATACAGTTGATAAGTTATAATGAGCAGCAGATGACCAAACTGCTGAACTGTACTTAGAAGGTTGCTGGCTATCAAGGAATACGGCTGAGTTTGGTGAAATCTGTGATGAGTCGTCAATCCAGCTCTCGATCTGAGCAAGCATTTCTTTTACTTTGGCTGAGAATCTGCTCATTGGAGTTTTGCTGTCGATGAGCTGCCAATATGGGTAGGTTGTTGTCTCAAAAATCACAGCGACTGCGGTGAGAAGTTTCAGCAATTCGTCATCCATTAGGTCAGCATACACGCTCTCCAGTTTGCGGTTCAAATTGACTTTGTATGTTGAAAAAAAGTCTGTTAGATGATTCCAATGGAACAACACAGCTGCTGCCGCCTCAAACAAACAGTTAAACCTATTATTCCTGAAGCTTGGAATTGAGCTTGTCACCCCCTTCAATCCACAGTAAGCAAGCCACTCACTCCTGCAGCCACTTTTCTCATCTCCGCGCGGCCCCACAACATCACAAATGGTTCGTATCAGGCGCTGGGTGGCATTTTGGCTGTCCCAGGTCTTGAACTGTAACAGACGATCTCTGCCTAACGTGAAACCTGTCTCAGCCTCAAAAAGGCCATGCTCAACCTCAGTTGACATTCCGAGAAGGAAGTGAGCATTGCAGTGCAGTGAGAAGAAATAAAAACTTGCACCTCTCTTTGACAAAAGATAGGCCTTCAGCTGCTCCCCCAGCAATTTCATTGCCGCTGCTCGGTCCGTCATTAAGGCAGTCATATTGCTGCATATGGCGAGACTAGCTGACTCTTTTTCGTTGGGATTCGGACAGGCATCAGCAATTTCATCAAGTAGGTTGATAGTTGATTGCAGTAGTGTGGCAGTGTCTTCCCTTGCTACGCTTTTGAATCCAAGACTCATGATAGCTCCATCAGCAAACGTAACTTGATTACCAACTATCTTTGCTCCATCTCGGGATGTGCCATCAGAATGGAGTGTGTAGAGCGTTGTTCTCATTCTGTGGTATATCTGAGTCAGAGAAAGAGCTTGACCCTCACTGGCAATGTTTAAACATGTGCTGTGGGATGGCAGGTTGTCAAACTTTGTGCTGAACAGGTTGTCGGCTACAATATCGATGACAGTGCTGCACTTGCTTGCAGCAACATTCCCTGGACCCTGTAAAGCCATAACTACTTTCCTCAACTTGTTAGAGTACACACCATTCTGCATTAATGAACGTTCAGGGTTGGAAATGGCAGTAATTTCTTTAGCCATGGCCTTGATCTCATATTCTAGTCGTTCAACTTCTTTCTCTTTTAGCTCACACTGTTTCTTCAGACGAAAAATTTTAACCTTGTCCGAATGGGGGCTACGTGTCTGCTGAGCTTCTGGGGCCTTTCTAGTGGTGTTTTTTAACTTGTTCTGAACTTTTTTTAGATTTTCTTTAAGCAAAATAATTTGAGACTTAAGCTCCAAGTTTTCTGTATTGAGTTTCATGATTGCATCATCACTCTGCTTTTGAAGAGTTGCCTTCATTTCTGCTTCATGGTAGTACAACCCTTTATACATGAGAAGTTCTTCCCGCACTGTATGCAACTGTTCTTTAAGCTTGGACTCGGTGATTTCAGCTTTTCTAAGTTTAACACAATCACACTGCTTGACGGAAGCTGGCGCACTTGTGTTGTGTGGTACTTCAAAAGTCTGATTGAGGAAGTCGTTTAGTGCTTGTGGATTTGTTTTGACATGCTTTCCGAGTTTTGATTTGGTGTCCTTAATTTTTTCTACCAGTTTCTTGACAAGGTACAAATTCTCTTTACTGCTTGGCGTTTCATTTAGACGCAGAATCCACTCACTTATAAAATTTACGTTAACCTTTTCAAACCTCTTGAAATTTTCTATATCCAAAACATCCTTGTTGGAAATAATGCAAGGTGTATTCCGTTGCCAAGTCTCTGGAGCTAACAGCGTTGACCTTGTTAGACCAAGAGCAGATAGGTTATCAGTAATGTCCTCAAACCGAACGATAGAATCAAGATAGTCATTCAAATTGTTAGTGTCGATATCTTTCGCCTTTTCAAGTACCCTGAGGATGTGTCGTGTAACTCTGTCTGCAGGGTATGTCAAACTTGGAAACAGGTATTGAAACCATTCAGCCATCTGTTAGAACAAAAAAAAAAACAAAAAAAAAAAGGTATGCTTGTGTTTTTGAATTGTCTGAATGTTTATTAAATTTAATCAATGTTTTCAGATATAATCAAATAATTAATTTCCTTTCTAATGTCATGAGATGCATGTGTTGCCTGGTGACAAAGTACTATCTTTTTCCAATTTGAAAAAAAGGCAGGCTAAGGCTAAAGAGCATTTATTTCCTCTGATCTTTGTTGTTTTCAGTATAGTAAATTAAGCATCTACATAGCATCAATCGAATAAAAGTAAAACAATTATGATGTAACACAAAATTAAATTCACCTTGGAACCAAGAAGACAGTGGGACCGATGACCTGGGTATAAATAAAAGTCTAGAAATTGGATTAAAAATTGTAATTACCTTGCGCTGGCATTGATCCCCTTCCTCCATTAGGAAATACAGTTGCAAGAGGATTCTGTTTGTAAGTACTGTAAGAGTCTCGCAGACAACATCAGGACGCCTGCCTTTTCCTTTCTTTAGAAACCTTGATTTTAGGCTCTCATACGACTGATCAACTGGAGAAAAAATATATAGAATCCAGTGTTAAAATAATGTTATGTGTTCGTATGGAAACCATGTCAATTTTTATACGCTATCTTATATAGGGGTCAGGTATTGGTGTTAAATTTAAGAGTATCCTAAAAAACGTATCACCAAGTTGGGCAAGTGTTGCAATTAGGGCCCTTGGAAATATTTCGTCATTCAAAATTGTACTTAAAGTAAAAAAGGTATATTTATTGCCTAAAACGAAGAAAAACTTTGATTGAATGTTTACAATCTCGTTCATCGTTGCACAGTGATGCTAACTCGGTATGACTGCTAAAACTGCTAGACTAGATCGCTATAACATCCTCATATGTCCGTTTCTTTCTTTATTTTCAGAATTGTAACTTTTGTAAATACGATGCAAATGAAAGATTTATGTAAAAA
>RQTK01000695.1:225631-274000 GCA_003991915.1 Elysia chlorotica | reverse complement strand
CCAAGCAGTAGGGAGCGCAATCTCCAGGGCTCGAATCCGGACCTTTTTGCGTCGGAAGCCGATGTTCTACACCAGAGCCACCGCGCCCGCCTAAGTCCAGGTAGACGTATTCTGATCATGGTATGTGAAAGTGAGAAATGGCAGATGACACCTCATCTCATCGCACGCAGATAAAGTCCCTTGTTAAAAGATAACAGAGGATGCGGGCAGGAACGCATTAGATGTTTGATTTACTGAACTTTCCGCATAAGTAGATTTTACCACCTTTGGAATTTCAAGGTTTTAACATGTTCGCTAAAAATATCCAAGTTTAGCCCAATTTGTAAAAAAACAAACTACGTGTTATAGGTTTAAATGTAAAATTGATTATTATAAAGTTTGTTACCTGGCTCAAGTTTTAATACAACTTAATAAGTAGCTTAATTAGCCAAGCATGGGCCGAGTATTTCTTTTAAAAAAAATTCAGCACATCTATATTTAGAAGAGAAGTGCACTGGTTAAGCGAGTTATTGCCTCTTGAAAAAGTAGTTTTCAATGAAAAAATAATTTGACATATTTAAAACCTTGGGATGAGTTGATAGCGGACACAGCTATCATATCATATGATTTGTAGTATTGAACCTTTTAGGCGATATTGCTGAAGCGGATACATTTTACAATGAAATGAAAAATTTTTCGAAAATGTATAAGTAAAGTCTTTTTCTTATAAGCTTAAAAAGTTTAGAGAAAATTTTTTGGGCATATCAATGGCTTTGAAAATAGGATGATTTCTCACCATTATATCAAGCCCCATAGTCAAAACTATTGAAATAATAACAATTATTATGAGTTTAACAAAACATGGATCCACCTTTTAATGAAACAACCTCTCTCGGTGGGCATGATTTTAGAATGTTAGCCTTAGTATCCCTAATGATTCCTTATGTGCCTTTGAAGCCCATTTTTTCCTCCTTTAAGGTTAGATGAGTTGGAGGGAAGAGCAGTTTCAGATCTGTTCTTCCAAATGGGGCTCTAATTTCGTACAGAAGCGCCCCAAATCGTTATGTCGTGGTTTTCTTATATCAATCAATCAAAATATTGAGTTACAAGTTAACCTAGAACGAGATGTAAACAAAACTGATGCAAGGTACTTCTGATAAACATATTTTAACCAAAAAATGCACTTAATAGAGTAATACAGAATCGTACAAATGTTGAATCATAAAGGGATAGAATTATCTTTGTTTTTTATGCATAAAAATCGGTTCAAATTCAGAGGCGTAAAACTGACTGCGCTAAAGAAAGAATACCATAGCTCTTGTTACTCTGATTGCTAAGTAAGGCTATATGCTTAAATTCTTTTTGGCTAAAGAGCCATCACTCATATTAATGTAATGTAAAATGTTTCTCCAAAAATTTGTATCGATTCTAGTTTTTCTAAAAAATAGTATCGTTTTCATTTTTTGTGTAACCATGTTTATTTTTATTATAATTATTATGTGTGAAATACATGTAACATGTCCAAATCGATTTTCCCTCAAAGGGACAAATAAAGATTATCTTATCTTATCTTATCTTTTTTCTATCGTTCTTCACCTTTTTTTTCTCAGTCTTATTTCTTGACAGCTGACTCCATTAAAGAAAGAATACCATAGCTCTTGTTACTTTGATTGCTACGTAAGGCATATTACCTGTTTGTTAAACAACTACAAAAATAAGCGAAGATTTTTAAACAAAGTTTATAACACCCTGTGACTGTCCATAGACTTTCTCTAGTTTTGCTTCAATGCTGTTCTCCGCTCCTGGCGATTACTCATATTTTTTACAATACGAACAAATTATATTTCTTCTCTTTACACACATGTTTGTAATACATGTACTTACTATCGAGCCTTCATTACATAGTTAACATTAACTCTAAACATCCTTTATTTCAATATTCAATTATTATATCCCATAAATGTGTCTCCTAGTTTATGAAAAATACATGCTGACAAGCCACAAACTCTCGACACTTTATCAATTCTGTCTAATCCCTTCTCATTTGCCTTTTAAAATTGTCCATTCCCAGAGCAACAGCGGCAGAGAAAACTGGCCACTATGAACTCATCTCTCATTTGTTCGGGGATGTAGGGGCGTTCAACGCATCGTACCTGGACCCTCTCAACGCGACTGGCCTTTCCTTTGGAGACCTTTACGGCCAGGCTGGTCATCTGCCAAAGGACATGATCATCGGGTAAGGTCAAAGAAAGCGTATAACCGCTGCCAAATAATTGCGATTGAAAATTAATATTGTATTGTATACATTCAGAGCTGCAGGACAAGCAAACACCATTGCCAACAAAATTAGAATTTATCTTTACATGTTTTAGGAAGAATGATGTGTGTGTGTGTGTGCGTGTATATGTGAGAGGGGGTATTGTATGATCTATTGAATATTAAATTGGTTAGGGCTCTGTTCAAACTTGATCGCACACAACACAAAAACAACAACAACAACAACAACAACAACAACAACAACAACAATAACAACAGCGATAACAACAAAAACAACAATAACAACAACAGAAAACGTCTTAGAACTTTTTAAACCACAGAATCCCCGTATAAAATTCCTATTATTAATCCATAAACTATTTTATACTGATATATAGCAATTAAAATACATTACGACAAAGGAAGTTTGTTGTTTTTACGGCACATCAGCACGGTAACGGCTATATTGTGACGCCAAAGGGAAAACCTCACTGACAATCTAAATACTTTCAAAATTGTATGCCTTCTCAGACGCGAAGATCAAAACGTGATGTTCGTTCTACTATACACAAATACTTATAATTATTCGAAGAAAACAATGGATGTTTTAACTAGTGAGCTCGATGATTAGTAAACGTAGATTTGATAATTTGATCTCATTGGATTTTTATTCAGACATAATATAAACAATGTTGGAACAGGCCCATGATGCATACGGGTGTTCTAAAAAAATAAACAAAAAGCAAAACAAACAAAACACTAGCATAGTCAGAGAGGTCTTCACCATAAGAGAAAGAATGTATGGGTTTGTAAGAAGGAAGAGACCTTGGAAACCTTGGGAATACGTCGTCACTTGGTATTTTGATATTCTAGCTGTCTTGGTGATGGAAACGTGGACCACCAATCTGTTTACCGTAGTTGATACCAATACCTACCAATGTATGAGCGTCTTCCATCATTCTACCAACAATTCTTATTCATAGGATAATTATTTCATGACAAATTTGAAAAAGAATTACTCTAACATGGCATACAGTTCTATATGAAATTTAATATATAGTAGTATTGACTAAAAGACATAAATTATAAGAGATTCGCATGTGTTTCGAATACAAATCAATTATCGTTTACTCCCATTCCATATTATTCTTGAATTTCTAACCATATCTCTTCTCTTTTCCTACCTGCCTGTTTCTGTTGATTTATTTGAGCTTTTTTTCTTTTTCTATCTCAGTCTCTCTCTCTCTCTCTCTCTCTCTCTCTCTCTCTCTCTCTCTCTCTCTCTCTCTCTCTCTCTCTCTCTCTCTCTTCCTTTCTCTAACCATTCCTCTTCCCTCTTATACTATATGATTGTTTATTTTTTATTCTCCCCCTCAACTTTCTCTCTTTCTCTCTCTCCTCTCTCTCTCTCTCTCTCTCTCTCTCTCTCTCTCTCTCTCTCTCTCTCTCTCTCTTTCAGTTAGAAACTATCGACAGGGAGAATCACGTTGTAGCAAATTATGTTAGGCCTATATGAGATATAAAAGAGATATCTTTGGCGTTGCTCCAAGAGAGATTAAAACATCAATAGCACTTAGGAACAATCCTATAATGCTTTAAAGAGATTGAATTTTTTCCTGCTTTTCTGTCTGTCGGTGTGTGTGTCTCTCTATTTGTATTTCAGTCTATATTTGTCTCTCTCTCTCTCTCTCTCTCTCTCTCTCTCTCTCTCTCTCTCTCTCTCTATCTATCTATCTATCTATCTATCTATCTATCTATCTATCTATCTATCTATCTATCTATCTATCTATCTATCTATCTATCTATCTATCTATCTATCTATCTATCTATCTATCTTTCTATCTATCTATCTATCTATCTATCTATCTCTCTCTCTCTCTCTTCCGCACTCTTCCCCTTTCCATTTACACCTGTGGGTGTTGGAAGTAAAAATAAACAAGCAAAGAACGGAAGGTTAATTTATTGAGGAGTTAGAGGAGAGAGAAGAGTAAAATGGAGAAGAAGAAGAATAAATGGAAAGGGGAAGAGTGCGGGTGGTGGAACTTTTCTGCAATAGCGACAGACAGTGGTCTCTGCTTCTCTTTTAATGCCCAACCCAGGGAAGGTGGTCAAGGATTTCTTACAGTGGATAATCCAGGTAGGTTTCAGAGAGGTTTCAGAGAGGTTTGTTGCTTCGTCCCCGAGTCCAGGTAGGCTCGTGCTTAAGTTTACTCAAGCAATCTGTTCCTGTGGTTTTATTGGTTTCTACATCTACTCACTTTCCTTCATTATGTATATGCTGGCAGTGCTTTAAATGTTTTTTATCCTTATCTCTGTGGTCGTCAGCACATTGTCGTGGAAGGTTATAACTCCTCATAAACCTTTTTATTGTTCGTTAAGACGGATCGTAAACTGACCACAAAGTTGTCCAAGCGATATGATCTACAGTACAGTAAAATTCTGTTCTGGACATATCTAATTATTCCTCGTCTCTCTGTCTTGAATAAACTGTTGTATTTTTGTTTTCTTTTTAAATTTCAACTTCTTTTGTGACATGCCGTACATTAATGATTGTTGAATACTGATTTTTAGGCCGTTTTACCACACCACAATTCTCTATTTCATTTATTTAACCTTTTTTGTAATCTGTTTGCAAACCCAAATTGTCTATTCTTATTTGTTGTTTTTTTTTTGTTTTTTGTTTTTTAATCTAATGAAAGTGTAACGCTGAATAGTCTTGGAGTACGTTCTAGAGTCCTTCTCCAATCCCCTGATGTATTTTCCACAGACGTTGTTTACTTGCACCAACGTGTACGGGCATGGTATTTTTGAGAGATCCAGAATGTTATGATAGAAACGATCTCTTTGGCGTGTTTTCCCCCATCCTTTATAACTATGAACATCTGAGTGGTCCTATGGATTCGCACCAACTTTTTCCTTATAATTAAAATTATTTTCTTTTTCTACTTTTTCCTTTTAGTATTTTAACCAGTTTGTCCTTCTAAAAGCAAATTCGTCATTCAATATGTTGAAAAGTGTTGAAAAGTTGTTTTTGTTGTTGTTAATTGTATACTACAAATGCGTATGTAGCTGTACCTTGTTTTTGGATATCCCTTTTTACGACTATCATTTCCATTGTCGTTCTCTTTATTAATTTTGTATTTTATCTCTTTCTCCATGTTCTTTAAACTGGAAAAGGTGTGTCTACTCGTTATTATTTAGCTTTTTAGACCGCTCTATTTAATTGATGAAGAATCTTTAAAAAGGTTGCCTCCTTGCATCTATTACATTGTTTGACAAGTAACCAAGCATTATATATATAACGAAAGGGTGAATATTTATTGCGTAAATGAAATAGTACGTCGGCTTTGTTTTTGTCAGAAAATTCGGATGGCTTAGATTTTCTTTTCAATTTTGGACTTAATGTAGTAAACTTAGAAAATTGGAGAGTGTTTGCAAAACTTAAAGATTATTCCCACGTAAATCTATGAGACTTAACTAATGCATCGCACATTTTTGTAGAAAACTCTGCCACTTTTAAATTATATTATAAAGATTATACCTATATGTAGGTGTTGAAATGTAAAATTAATGTTATATACTACGCATAGAAAAGTATGTGATGTACAAACCAATAGTGTGTGCCATTATAGGACAATAGAGATTATATATTACTATTATTTAATGCAGATGAGTTAACTCATTTTTCGCTGTACACCAGTGTTATTTGAAAAAAAGGCTAAAACGCAATTCCAAAAAAAAGGCTAAAACGCAATTCCTAAATGTTTTCCTTTTGTTCGCATTATATATTCTCGTTGCTAGGTAACGCTGCTATTTTTTGTGCACGAATGCGCCTCACACTATTTACTCTGCTTTGCTTTGGGTACTGAGGCCGTATGGACAGGCAGTTAGTCTATCTAATGGTTGGCATTATTGCCGCCCAAATAACTTTTGTGCGTGCCAGCAACATGTCTGGTTCTGACTTTCTGAGTTGACTTATCTCCTCCCTCTCTCTCTCTCTCTCTCTCTCTCTCTCTCTTTCTCTCTCTCTTTCTCTCTCTCTTTCTCTCTCTCTCTTTCTCTCTATATATACATATATCTTTCTCGCTCTTTATTTTCAGAGAGTTCCTAAATGTGATCATTGCTGATGGTTTTGGTTGCTCTAGTGAGGACTAAATGATCTTATAGTACCAACAACAAAATAGAGGGACCAACATGAAGCTTTAATCCCGGAGATATTAAAAGTTTCGTAGCATTAACGATACATTATAAACAGACAAGGTGGTGTCAAACCGAAAAATTAATATACAACAGTCGCAAATATTTCTTTTTCTTAATATTCTCCTGCTCCTACACTCATTTTCAGTTTAACAAAATAGATTACAGTCTAACCTGCTCTATGAAAGAGGCACCCTCTTATTGCGTTTTCAGGGTACCCAATTTTATTTTTTGCTTCGGTGTCGTAATCTGAAGCCTATATTGTTTGCCTATGCTGAAAATAAGAGTGGCTTTATATAAGGACATAATTGGCGTTTGAGGGATCTCTCCCATTCTTGAAAAGGAGTGCTGCTCATTTTATATTTTTATCTAAAAGATTGATTTTGATCAATCGTCCTGTGCTATCCCAAAACTTTTAAGCTTTTAGTTAATTTAAAAATAAAACGCGTAGTCCCAAAAAGGGCAAATCAACGGTCTCTTTAAAATGCCAATCACTGCGAACTGTTCATCCAGCCCACATTTTATACGTTGTTTTTTTTTTTAATTATTGATCCTTACACTATCCTTTCACTAATAGCAAAAAAAGTTTTAAGTCCATTAAGGACTGTGATTAATGGAACTGATCAAGTGACAAGTACATTGTGATATTTTCTGCTATACGTGGCTGCAATCTTATTTGATACGGTAAGTATAGTTTTAACTGCTAGTGTAATGTATTCGAAAATTTGTTGCCATTACAGGGAAGGTATGAATGTACCTGCGGATTTTACGGGAATGCTACAGATGAAAACATTGGCTGTAGTGCATAGGTGCTTTGAGCAAAAATGAAAAAGAAAAGAAAGAAGGCAATGGAAGAAGAGAAGCCATTCATAGATTGTAAAATGTTGTTAATAGCGTTATTTTCAAGGCCCATCTTGATTTTTATGTGTAGCCGTCTTTTTTTTTAACTTAGTCACCACTTTCAACATACTCATACGTGGACAAATTTACAACTGGTGAAGTAACAGCCGTCAATTTTTACGTTAATTGTCACGCCACAGGTTTACTCTTACGAATATTGCATTAATACATGAACAAATTAATGCATCTCATATTACATTTACATGTTGCTTTATTGTACATGGCATTTATTCATAAGAGGCAAAAACAATGCTCGCTATTTTGAATATAATGGTACGTCTATCCTTTATGGTAAACAGAACCCACCAAAAACGCTACTTGCATCGGAGCCAAGATATTATTTAAAACAATCATCATTTATTGAACTAATTATTACATAATGTTAATATAGTTAATATAGAAGCATTTAATAGGTTCACTCGCTCACATTGGCCAATTTATTTCATACCACCAACTGTATAGTATTATAATTATGAATTTAAAGTTGTAAGAAAGAGAATACGCGGAGGAATGTTATTTTGATTATCACCGAGTTTTATGATTTGTGTTATGCCTTGTAATATGTAAAGAAAGACAAAAAGGGAGTGCAATAGAATGACGGCATCGCTAACTATGCTGAATAAGTACCTAAAGACAAAGCGAAACTGTTTACTTCAGATTAGTAACGGGTCGGCTACAGCCATATTTTGTAGTCAATAATCAAAGAGATGAAAAAGAGATCGAGGGACATCGACATAAAAGTGGACAAAAATAGAAGACAAATGTTAAGAGAGAGGACAGAGAAACAGATAGTTTGATAGATAGAAAGAGAGCGTGAGTGAGAGAGAGAGACAGAGAGAGGCAGAGGCAGAGGGAAATAGAGACAGACAGACAGACAGACAGACAGACAGACAGACAGACAGACAGACAGACAGACAGACAGACAGACAGACAGACAGACAGACAGACAGACAGACAGACAGACAGACAGACAGACAGACAGACAGACAAGTGGAAATCGGAGAAAAAAAGAGGTGCTAAAGTTTATTATTTTTTTATAAGATAGAAATCAGGGTTTCACCAAAGTTTTATGGTGTGTTTAAAACGATCTTGTTCTACTAAACAAAAGCTAAACAACATGTAAACAACAGTGAAAATACACCAGATCTTATCTCAACCACCATGTAAACTCAACTATCCCGCATACTGCTCACCAAAACAAGCACCGCCACTAATTAGGTGGGTTGAGTGTTTCGACCTCAGGTATTTTGGGGAACGCTTGGTTTTGGGAGGGAAATAGCTTTCAACACTGAACATGTTGTTGAAAATGTCTCAGAGTGTATCCAACCCTACACGTTACACTTCATTAATTTCTGTTTTATTTTTAAGTTTTAGCCGCTCTTGTTGTTTTGTTCTTTTTTTCCAGAACTCTAGAGCCCAGGTGTTAAATTAGTTGTACTTTTGTTAGTACTAAAAAGACAATTGGCGGTTTAAGTATGAATAAAACAAGAGCTACTTACTTCATTTTTTTCATGTTCTTAATATAGAAAATGTGAAGAACGCCACGTATCTTAACCAAACTAAACAACATTATTGCATTTAAAATAGTTCACAATAAATAGAGTAAGTACATCTCTTTTGATAATTAGTTTACTCTGAAATTTAACCACTCATACGAGTTAGTTTAAAACAAAAATGCTCTTGCATCTTATGGACAGAGGAAACTAATATTTTTTGTCAGTTTTTACATCCATTGTAATACCCGAAGAATCCTGGATGGAGATGAGGGCATCAGTTGAAGATCGAATATCTGAACTTATCTTGGGGAATTCAGATCTTTATCTTATGAGATATGTAGCCCCTTTTAACGACAAACCAAACAATGTGTGCTTCGCACATCTAGTCGATTTTGTTTTCGGAGGGTGACAACCGTCTTCTATATCACCAGACCTGTCAGCCTACGTTGTTAAGTTATCACCAGACCTGTCAGCCCATGTTGTTACGGTCAATCTGCATTACTATTAAATATTGGTCTAACCGACAGCATTATTACAAACGGCACGAAAAAGGTTGAGCGATTTGTGCCGACATGAAATTTCTGTCATTCTTGTGGGTTTTAGGTAAAACCATCAAAATGTATACACATGAGGTTAAGGACAACCAAAAGAATTTCAATGTTTGGCAAATGCTTCTATAGAAGTGGATGGCCTTGCCCAAACGCACTTGGTGGCTATCAAGATAAACCACAATGGTGTATAAAAGAGCTAGGCTTTATAATCGTTGCCACATCTTGTAGATCATGGAAAAGTCCCATATATTACGCTACATTCCTTTTCAACCCCAATTGATCAAAAGAGTCAATCTAGTACCACAAGTTCATAGACGAGCTACACTACATAGCAACCATGGCATCTATCAGAAAAGTAAACAATAGCCATCATTCCTTTGAGCTGATAATGCAATATGCACTAACGTTGTAGTCCAAACAGCCACACGTCATGTATGTTGCATGTTTGACCATGGACGGCTGATTAACGTGATTTGCTTTCTCTTCTTATACAGACCATCTGGTAGTTTATAAAGCAACTCGACTTTGTTCTGTGGGGACAAAACCGTTGTTCCATGAACACACAATTACAGTCTCTTATTACTGTACTCAATTGAACTATTAGTCAAAGGGGTCATTTTAATTATGACTGTCTGAGGCAGATATAACAATACCACTATACTGAAGATAATAAACACACGTTACACTCTGATAATTCCTCCAAATAACAGTGGTGAACAAAACAGTTCATTTGTAAGTTATTAGGCTGTATTGAAAAGGAGAAAAAAACGCCACTAAACCATGTTACATTCTTTACATTAAATATGCAATCTCTCTCATTTGTTCTGATGTAAAAAAAAATCTTTAGAATCCGGTTACACCAACGAATTATTTGACTAAAAGCACTGTGCTTCAAGGATCAGATTTATATAATCTTCCATATCGGTTTTTTTTTAGGGATGCAGCTAATAGTTATATTATTGTTCTCTCATTTGCTTTGACTGAATAATATTAAACTACAAGTTAAATAAATTTGAAAGCCATGTGCACCAAGGGTCACATTTATATACCTAGTCTTTGATTAAGGAATAGAGGGTTTGAAGAAAGCACCCGACTCACGTACCAGCAAAGATAGTAGGGCCAAGATTGAATTTACTGTTACGTTTTGATTAAAATTAAAAGAAAAAAAAGATGCGTTTTCTTTCCACATGAAAGAGAAAGAACAACAGCAACAACAAAAAAATAACAACAACAACAGCAGCAGCACCAACCACAACAACAAAACGGAAAATATAATGATGCAACAGATGTTACAATTGTGGTAGCAGATCTTTGTGCGTTATCAATTCTTTTTTTAAACAAGATTAATTATGTTCATTATTAGCTTATTGCAAATGTGCCTTGGTATAGAAAACACTAGTTGGTGCACGCCAATTACTTAATCAATAACTTAATCTATAAATAAGCTAAAAACACAGATCTTCCATTGACGTTCGCACAAAGGCAATAGGATAAACACACTGAAGCAATAACATGCATCTTTCAATGCAATCTATAATAAAACTATTGACCATGGCCCTCTGATATTGCTGATTAGAAAAAAGCGCTCATGAGTATTTCCTTTTTCTTATTTGTAGTGTCTTAACGATTCCTTACCTTTTTATAGGTTTTTGTCAGTCATACTCGATATAGTCATGTGGTTCTGCATGTGCTAGTCTGAATGAATGAGTTGGTTACTTGACACACACATTCAGCAACAAGGCTGGGTTCCAAGACTAAAGTCTGACAGTTTTACTGATACATAGTGAGAGTATGAGTATACCAGGACTCCTGTGCCAGCCGATCACATTATACTAACACCGACCCAACCTGTAGGAATGGAATAGGGCAAATAAAACTTGTCCGATCTTATTTTTCTTACAGAGACTTCCTGATAAGGAGAAAAATGCTCCACAAGTAACACCCCCCCCCCCCTTTTTTCGCACCTTCCCCCAGTGCACCTTCCCCCAGCGATAGACTGAAAACTGTCAGAGCATGAAGGATGTGTTTAAAAGAAGTCCTGAATAAGGTAATCAGGTTTCTCTTGTTCCGAAATGTTCTGCCCTCACTTTGTTCGTAATTGGTAAAACTGTGCTGTGTGCCTGTGAGGAGTTGCTTCTTTGCTTTTCATTGCATTTCTCTTTACATCTTATACAAAACCCCCACTGTCCCTATCCTTTACTTCATGGGATCAGAACTACATGTATTCACTTATAGATAAGATATTGCGATAAGGATATTTCTATTGTTTAGCCTTTGCAGTTCTCTATATGTCCTTTGACAAAAAATTTACCCCCAGGCTCCGAGAACGGGCTGAGCCTGATCCTGAACGTGGAGCAGTACGAGTACATGCCCGGGCCCAGCGACGCCGCCGGCGTGAAGATTCTCCTGCACCACCCGCACCAGTTTCCCCAGGTCAGGGGGCTGGGCCTCGTGCTGCCGGCAGGCTCGTTCGCCTTCGTCGGAACTTCCATCATCTCGGTACGTTGTAATGTCTTTGTCGGAACATCCATTATCTCGGTACGTTGTAATGTCTTTGTCGGAACATCCATTATCTCGGTACGTTGTAATGTCTTTGTCGGAACATCCATGATCTCGGTACGTTGTATGTCTTTGTCGGAACATCCATTATCTCGGTACGTTGTAATGTCTTTGTCGGAACATCCATTATCTCGGTACGTTGTTATGTCTTCGTCGGAACATCCATTATCTCGGTACGTTGTTATGTCTTTGTCGGAACATACATGACCTCGGTACGTTATAATGTCCCTGTCGGAACACCCATGATCTCGGTACGTTGTGATGTCTTTGTCGGAACATACATGACCTCGGTATGTTATAATGTTTTTGTCGGAACATCCATGATCTCGGTACGTTGTAGTGTCTTTGTCGGAACATCCATGATCTCGGTACGTTGTAGTGTCTTTGTCGGAACATCCATTATCTCGGTACGTTGTACTGTCTTTGTCGGAACATCCATTATCTCGGTACGTTGCTATGTCTTCGCCAATGTGTCTGTCGGAACATCCATTATCTCGGTACGTTATAATGTTTTGTCGGAACATCTATTACGAGGTACGTTGTTATGTCTTTGTAGTAACATCCATTATCTCGATACTTTGTTATGTTTTTGTCGGAACATCCATTATCTCAGTGCGTTGTAATGTCTTCGTCGAAACATTCATGATCTCGGTAAGTTGTAATGTTTTGGTCGTAACATGCATGATCTCTGTATGTTGTAATGTTTTTTCGGAACATTCATGATCTCGGTATGTTGAGATGTCTTTGTCGGCACATCCATTATCTCGGTAGGTTGTAGTGTCTTTGTCGGAACATCCGTGATCTCGGTATGTTGAGATGTCTTTGTTGGAACATCCATGATCTCGGTACGTTGTAATGTCTTTGTCGGAACATCCATGATCTCGGTACGTTGTAGTGTCTTTGTCGGAACATTTATGATCTCGGTACGTTATAATGTTTTGACGGAACATCCATGATCTCGGCACATTGTAATTTCTTTGTCGGAACATTCATGATCTCGTATGTTGAGATGTCTTTGTCGGCACATCCATTATCTCGGTACTTTGTAATGTCTTTAACGGAACATTTATTATTTCGGTACGTTGTGATGTTTTGTCGGAACATCCATGATCTCGGTACGTTGTAGTGTCCTTGTCGGAACATTTATGATCTCGGTACGTTATAATGTTTTGTCGGAACATTTATGATCTCGGTACGTTGTAGTGTCCTTGTCGGAACATTTATGATCTCGGTACGTTATAATGTTTTGTCGGAACATTTATGATCTCGGTACGTTGCTATGTCATTGACGGAACATTCACGATCTCGGTACGTATGTTATGTCTTCGTCGGAACATCCATTAATTCGGTACGTTGTAATGTCTTTGACGGAACATCCATCATCTCGGTATATTGTAATATATTTATTTACTATAGCGAAGCTCTCTCTTAGTTTAATATCCTCTAACGGCGTCTAACTTATCTAATGACGCCTCCCACCCCTCTTTTTATGTACAACGATGAGTTTTGATATGTATTGTCTCACACAGATGGTCACGCTGACTTTAACTAAAGGAACGTTTGGAAAGTGTTTGATGTATTTGAGGCTTCTACATCATGATAATATTATAAAGTCTGACAACAATAACTGTTTTTTTTGGTATCCAAACAGCAAAAATTTAGGCCTACGAATGTTTCTATAAAGAGCAATAAAAAAATCCAAAGGCTTAGAATAGTCCTGATCAATTCATTTTCTCAAAGCTGTAGTGTCTGGGGGTTTTGAAATTTCCCAAAGAGAAAATATTTTATAATTGATCCGCGTAATAAAATCTTTAAAAAATGTACAGTTTATGCAGTGATAAGTCTGATACGTCTGAATGTTTGTTTGTTTCACAATGGTAACCTAAAAACAATGTATTTCCTTCTCTATAATTATTTAGTTTGTATTTCTCTGAACCAATACCATTTACCAATGCTACTTGGCCAGTGCTATCGGACGCCACTAAAAACAGTAATAATTATTGGTCTTCTATTCTCAATTCATTAATTGAACATTAAATGCCCTTCTCTTCTCAATTCAATAATTGGACATTAATTATCCCTCTCTTGCCAGTTCAATAACTTGCCAGAACCCCACGGCCAGTGCAGCTCCCCACCGTTACGTCACTTCCAGCACTACTCCACAGAGGCCTGCCAGGTGGACTGCAAGACCCGCCTGCTACAGGATCTATGCGGATGCCGGCTCTACTATATGCCTGACACACGTATGTGGGCCTCCATCCAGGTTATCTGGTATCCTCCGCCTCCATCAATCGCAGCTAGAGCATTTTTAGCCGACGTAGTTACGTTTGGTATTTTTGAGGGGTCATTGGGTTATATATAGAAGGAGGCTGTGTTTAATTGTATATGACACACGTATGAGGCTCCCTCCATTAGCAGCTAGACCAATACCCTATGTAGCTATGTTGGATACTTATTTTGAGTTTTTGTGTTTGACATACAGGCTTAAACGATACACAACAGGATAGATCTAAGATAAATAAAAACTACTTCCTTCCTTTTGTCCTTAGTTCTTGCAATGCTTCTCGTAGCATGGGAGAAGTAAGTTTTTTGTTGGGTTTTAAATTATCAAGAGACGGCGAATTCGTACACCCTCTCAATCATGTTCTGATGGATACTCGATAAAACCACTGTGTTACAATGCCAAACAATTTTCTTTTTATTTTCCAGTATCAATCTCTTTTTCGTATTCTTATTATTGCTAACTATCATTTTAGAGCAAAGTCAGAAAGATCAGGAGTCATACAATTACAATGAATTGTAACCTTCCAATTCCATTTTATGACGAGAAATAGCATAATACAACAACAATATTATTATAGCAGGTGATATTAAACAAGAACCGAAAGTTACGTGTATAACTTTTACTAAAGATGATTTGAAATTTTCTCCTGAAGATCTGCAGGTCTTGGATAATTGTCAAAAAACAACCAGTAAGCATTTCTGCTAAAGCATTTTCCGTTTCATACAAAAATCGAGGTTATTTTGTGACGTTATTGTATATTTCAACATTATACCGTACTTTTATATTGAACGGTGTTATATCTTTACTTACAACAATGATTGTGAACACTAGAAAAAAATGCAAACAAGGTGAACAGATAGAAAGGTAGACGAACTATAAAAAACCTATATTTTGAGAGGTTCATTCAGATGTATGTTTTTACATTTTGTGTTCCCAGAAGGAGTCCCGGAATGCAATCTGGAGGATTATTATAAATGCTATATTCCTAACAGTGGTGAGTGGGCAACGCATGCCTTACTGGGGCAAGAAGTAACCTTTAACTGAGTAATTATACGAGCCATTAGTTTAATTACTTAATTCCATACTTAGTGCCAAGTGGGCGAAAAGCGCGTGCAGCATTCATTCATTAAAGTAAGTGGTCAGAGGCACGTCGCATGCCAGCCCGAGGGTTTGAGAGAGTAGATGGAAAGAGAGAGAGAGAGAGAGAGAGAGAGAGAGAGAGAGAGAGAGAGAGGGAGAGGAGAGAAAGAAAGAGAGAGAGAGAAAGAGAAAGAACCCAGACAGACCTCCCAGACTGGCAGACAGACAGACAGACGGACAGACAAACAGACAGACAGAGACAAATGCACAGAGAGGGAGAGACGGCGAGGGGGAGCAAAACAAGACACCTAAGACATGGAGAAAGATAATGAAAAGGTAGAACATAATAGTCCATGGGATTAAGAGAAAGAAACAAAGATGGCGAAAAGGAGACGTTGAAACTAGATTGGAAGGGTGAAAGGAAAAGAGAGAAAGACACCCTTGTCGAGAGCGCGTGCAGAAAGAGAGAAAGAGAGAGGAAGAGCCAGAAAGATGCAATTAGATGGAAAGAAAAGAAAAGTATTTAGGCATTAAAGTTATAGATGAGTTGGTCGAAAGACAAAATAAATTGCCAGAGATTAAGGAGATAAACAAAAGACAGAGTGAGACGGACAAAATTAGGTAGAAGCAGTAAAAATTAAAAAAAAAAAGTTTACTAAAAAGAATAGGTAGAATTGTACATTATACATCCTGAATAAGAAGTGTTTTATTTAAATAATAATTTCGTCGCTAAGCAATCATAACATCTAAACATTCGTTAAAAAAACAATAGCTTCTACATAGATGGTTATTTTTCCCCAGGGAAGCTGCGAGATCTGTTTGTCACGACCTGCAAATGTCCGGTACCTTGCCAGTTCCTTAGCTACGACACGAGTGTCTCCCAAGCCGTGACGTCACCGCTGTCCGTGGATCGCTTCCTGGCCCAGACCGACCAATCAGAGCTTCAGGCGCGCTATGACGCAGCTCGTGACGTCACGCACCGTCTGCAGAAAGAGAAAAGACAGAAGCTCAACGTTCTCATTGGTTGGTAGCTTGTACATAGACAAAAGTTCAAAGTTCTTATTTATTGGTTGCCTGTACATAGACAAAAGTTCAACATCCTCATTGGTTGGTTGCCTGTACATAGAAAGGAGTCCAATGTTCTCATTGGTGGGTATCTCGTACATAGACAGGAGTCAATTGTTCACTTTGGTTGGTAGCCCATACATAGACAAAGTTCAACGTCTTCATTTGGGGGTATCTAGTTGTAAAGACAGAAGTTCAATCAATATGCGAAATATGTTTTTTTTTCCTTCTTCAAAAATTCTCCTAATTCCAAAAAATATTTGGCTTTGCATACAGGAGACCCAAAATGTTATGTTGAAGTTAACATTGCAAGATTTAAAGTTCCAAAAAATGTAGTCTTTAATTAGTTTTTTCTAATCAGAATTACAATATGTGTGTTCCAAGAATGTCTATATTAAACAGTGAGACCAGGATATTTTGTATTTGTTAACTATCTAAACTTGTTCATCCTCTGTTTTTATCAATCAGATTGTTGTCAATATACCTCACAATTTACATACACTTTAAAAATCCAGCAGGTAACTTTACTTCCTATGGACATTACTCAGTAACCTTCTGTAACCAGCTATACCTTTATCTGGCGACATAGAAAAATCCTCAGTGTTCTAAGACCAATCCAGAATATAGTTTAGCTGGGGTTGTTTTTTGTGTGCAACATATTGGGTAACAGGAAACATGCTATATCTTTTGTTCTTATTATTCTTATGTTGTTCGGGTCAGTGTGAATGGCTAAGACTAAAGTCCCAGTATCCCGCCATCTCTCTTTGACCCAACATGTAGAATTGTGAGAGTTGAAAATCGTTGGAGCCGTCGCCATGTAAGGTCTCATTGGGAACCTTGGAGACGTTATACTAGGAGAGGACTTCGCTTCCTCAGACTCAAACGAACCTCTAGTTATCAAAATTAGAAATTATCTAAACTTGATAGAAATAGCTTTAAAGCTAGTTAATGAAAGTAAATAATAAGTTATTCACGCATGTCTACAGAGAACCTGGAGCGCCACTTTGAGAAAGTTCGCAACTTGGTGCTCACGCGGATCGAGAAGAAGATCCATGAGCAGCGAGATGCGTTCGCCATTGTCTCTGCCCAAGTAGAAGCGGTATGAAAAAAGTTGTAATAATAATTTCAAAACTTGATTTGACTACAGATTGTTTGAAATTGTAAATAAAGCCTTAAATTCAAAATTGATTCGCACTTAATGTTTTTTTTTTCTTCATTTTAATCCTTATCAAACTTCTACTGCGACATAACAATTATTTCCAACAATTACGTTCTCATAACTACTACCACTACTACTAGCAAACTACAACTACTGCTACAACTACTACTACTACTACTACTACTACTACTACTACTACTACTACTACTACTACTACTACTACTACTACTACTACTACTACTACTACTACTACTACTACTACCATTATCAACATTTGTATTCTTTATACGATTTAGTAAACCACAACTAGGAGTTGACTTTTTTTCTTACATCCATCAGGCCTACAGACAAACCAGGTATCTGTTCGACTACCAAAACTTCATCGTTGACAAAGACTTTGTGCGGGCTCGAGATGCCATGAACGAGAGAACTCTATCAGTCGCATGTCTGGCCTACCAAGAGTTCTCGGTCATGGTGGAACTGGCTATTAAAAGCCTTATAGACGCCAACATTACTGACAAGTGAGTTTGAATTGATCTTCAAATTTACTTTTTCCCTTTATAAAATAACTAATGATTGAGATACTGGTGCTTCTTAGATCGTCATTAAAAATTACCTTGAATCAAGGCACTTTTACACATTAAAATCTTATTTAAAATTATTTTTTACAACATAATTTAAAGCCTATACAATACAGCTGTATTTTGAAACAAATGCATTATAGTACCACTTCTTAGTCTCCTATTTGTTGCACTAGGCCAATGCCTTTTTTTTTTTTTGGTTCAGTAGCACTGTACTTTTTAGTTTGACAAAAATTTGGGTAAAATACAAGAAAATAAAAATCAAAGTTATGACCTTTTTAATTGCGCGAGGACTTTTAATTAGAATATTTTCCGCGCAAGAAGAGATATATTTTATGATATTCAAAAGGTTGAACGTTGTTAATGATTTTACAGCAATGTCAGTCCTCAATGAACATTACTTTTCTTCCTATTTTAAAGAAGAAAGTTAAAAGAAGTCATTGAAGTCTTAACCAAAAGCACTCTTCAAAACCAAAAATTTAAAGGCTTGCCTGGAAGAAAATTAGATATACTGACCAGTATTTGTCTAACATTGTAGAGGCTATGAAAAACGTTTTGAAGAAAGACCGATAAAAAGGTTGAAAAGGTTTAACTCGTTACAGATTATGAGATTAAGAAAAAACAGTTTCGAGTTCTTTTCAGTGAACGCTTATGTATGAATAGTTATAATGAGCTTGAGAAAGCTTGGTAAGTGAGCAATAAATATAGATAAAGATTGGTCTATTGGTCTGGTAGAGTTATGAGACCAACGATGAGCAAGGTGCAGGTAATCTGTAATACTTCAAGGAAGTATAGAAATAAGTACGATAAGGGTAAGGTATTAGGCAATTGATGGGTCGAGCGCTGTACCGACTTCCCAGACAAGTGGTCAAACTGGAAACTCCAAATATCTGGGTACTTGGCTACATATACTCAATGTCCCTGTGTCTATAGAGTATTAGATGGGTGTAATCACTACCATTAGCAAAGCGAAACGCCGTGAATGCACTAAAACTGGTTCAGAGACCACTAAACGCTCAGAAAGCTGATACATGTACCCTGATGTACGAGTATCGTATACTTACACATCATTTAGCCTGTCAATCCAAGATGCTATACTGTGGTCGGCAGTCTGAATCCCAGTCATGTTTTTCTTCATTAGACGTAACTCGGAACACAACATATACTCGGACAAGAGTGAGACAAATAACCTGATAATCGGGAAGAAAATTGTTTATAAGATAAAAGGAGCTGAAAAGGAAAAGTATGTTTATGTGAAAAGATATTGGTGCGAGAATGCGAAAGGCATGTGTGTGAAAACATAGCGTAACAACCAACATCAGGAAAATGTGCATCAGACGTGATTTTGGACTAGAGTGATATAAAAAAGAAAATTAGTTCTATGATAAGATAAATAGAGAAGAAAAAAACGAGAGGTATAATTATATAAGAAGTTATAAGTCGAAGAATGCGTAAGTTATATGAAAGATTTTCATAAGTTGGAAGATAAACATTGTATCTACTCGTATTTTAGGGGAAATTATGTATCAACAGTGGTTGGTTCAAAAGTACGGGCGGTGAGGAAAGATGAACCTTATTGTGTTTCATTAACCCAAATTTAATCGAATTTTGCTATAATTCCTGAATACTATGTCAGGTGAAAAACAAATTTCAAAGAGTTTTAGGATGACAGATACAATTGTTAAGCCTACTTTATCCTATTTTATGAAGATGAATTGAACAAAACAAAAAACAAAACATGATTTTTGTTCTTGCATTTCTCTTACATCATATGACAAAATGTTTGCTAGTCTCAATATATGATTTTCATTCGAAGCATAAAAAATAATCGCTATTTCATAAAGTATGTCTTATTGTTTCATTGGCAGCGTGAGCTAAGAAAATCTAATAACTTTGTCATTTCTGAAAATAAATTAACATAAAAATAAACATCGAAAACTATCAAGCTTATTCACACATATTTTGATAAAAATAATTCTAACATACATACAGGGCATAAGGCATAGTGCATTAGACAGAATAGAACCATGGTGGAAGCATTTCAAAGAAATAGAAAGCATGATTTGTTGTAACTTTTAAATTTTTTTTTGTATTTTGGATATTCAGATGGAGTTCCTAAATGCACACTGGAGCAGTATTATAAGTGCTACATTCCCAACACTGGTAGGTAGGCACTGTAAAGCTATAGGTGAAAAAGGAATGACCTCTGAGTGATTATAAGAGCTATTAACATAATTACTCGTTTTGATGCTTAGTACAGTGTTTGCGGTTCTTGAACTGCGCAGTAACGTTAACGTTACAGGTCGAATGGACGCTATCGTCTGGCGCAGGTATATTGTGTACTCCAGTAATGCTATACAAATAGTTTGGAGAGACTGTGGTTGTGCATGTAATACAATGTACTACTTTTTCTACACACTCACTGTAACATAAATAGTTGCTAATGGTATACAGTTTGGTTTAAGGTATAATTTTGTTTTGAGAACAAATACCAAGGTTATTTAAACGAAAATGTCGGTATAATATAAAGGTATTTAAAAATGGTTGGTTGAATATGAATGTGACTTTTGAAATATATAAGAAATAAATCCTTACCTACTATACATACATAAGGTCTGTTTAATTACCCTAAGCGTTTCGAATTTTTAAAACATAGCGATTTAGGTGAGAACAAAATTATAATTCCTATACTTACAAAAAAAACAGCAAAAACAACAACCCCCACCCCATATAAAAACCCACAAAAAAGAAAAAAAAACGAGCAACAAACAAACAGAAAACAACAAACAAAAACAAAAATAAAATCTAAACATTTCATGGGATCATTAAATCAACTAAACAATTTAAAGAGACACAGCGTCTATCTAAAGCGAAGTAGGTCGAGGAAACTCGGTTGTGACTTAGACTAAAACTTAAATCTTTTTCTAGATAATCGATGATGTTCCTTGTTTGCTACAATGGTCTATCACGCAAGATTATTTTACCGCTACAATTCAATAAAAATGTATTATAATGTTGTGTGGACGGGCCCCAAGACTGACGTCTGACAATTTTAAGTGCTGCGACACACGAGACAGGACGAGGATACCATGAGTCGATCACATTAAACTGACACCGACCCAACCAGTAGGGAGCGCAATCGCCACGGCTCGAATCTGGCCCTTTTGTGTCAGAAGCCGATGTTCTACCCCAGGGCCACCGCGCCCCACAAGAAAGAGAGAGAAACAGAGACAGAGAGTCAGAGAGACTGAGAAACAGAGAGAGTGATAGACGCAGAGAGAAAGCTTTAAGCCATTGAAATTAAATTGCCTGTCTTCGTAAACATTATTTCATCTCTAGAAAACAACACGGATCAGCTGCAACAAGAGTTTACTTCCAGCTGCCTATGTCCGGTACCTTGCCAGTTCCTTAGCTACGACACGAGTGTCTCCCAAGCCGTGACGTCACCGCTGTCCGTGGATCGCTTCCTGGCCCAGACCGACCAATCAGAGCTCCAGGCGCGCTATGACGCAGCTCGTGACGTCACGCACCGTCTGCAGAAAGAGAAGAGACAGAAGCTCAACCTTCTCATTGGTGGGTAGCTCGAACATAGGCAGAAGTCTAATGTTCTCATTGGTGGGTAGCTAGTACATAGACAGGAGCTCAACGTTCTCATTGGTGGGTAGCTCGTACATAGACAGGAGTCCAATGTTCTCATTGGTTGGTAGCTCGTACATAGGCAGAAATCCAACGTTCGCATTGGTTGGTAGCTCGTACATAGACAGGAGTCCAATGTTCTCATTGGTGGGTAGCTCGTACATAGACAGGAGTCCAATGTTCTCATTGGTGGGTAGCTCGTACATAGACATTGAGTCCAATGTTCTCATTGGTGGGTAGCTCGTACATAGACAGGAGTCCAATGTTCTCATTGGTGGGTAGCGCGTACATAGACAGGAGTCCAATGTTCTCATTGGTGGGTAGCTCGTACACCGACGAAGCTTAACGTTTTCATTGATTGGTATCTAGTTATGCAGACAAAATTCCAATATGCGAAATCTGTTTTTTTTTCCTAAAATTCTCTCATTTCCGAAAAATATTTGGCTTTGGGTATATTTGACCCCAAATGTTATAATGAAGTTAACATTGAAATATTTGAATTTCCAAAAAAGGTAGTCTTTATTACCTTTTTCTAATCAGAATTCCTCAGACCCGAAAGACGTCTAATTCTCAACATTACCAATTATCTCAACTTGATAGAAACAGTCTTAAAACTAGTTAATGAAAGTAAATAATAAGTTATTCACGCATGTCTACAGAGAACCTGGAGCGCCACTTTGAGAAAGTTCGCAACTTGGTGCTCACGCGGATCGAGAAGAAGATCCATGAGCAGCGAGATGCGTTCGCCATTGTCTCTGCCCAAGTAGAAGCGGTATGAAAAAAGTTGTTATAATTATTTCAATATTTGATATGTCTACATATTGTTTGGTATTGTAAAGAAAAGCCTTAAATTCAAACATTTGGCACTTAATGTTTTTTTCACTTTAATCCTTATCAAACTTCTACTGCGACATAACAATTATTTCCAACAATTACGTAACTACAACTACTGCTACTACTACTACTACTACTACTTCTACTACTACTACTACTACTACTACTACTACTACTACTACTACTACTACTACTACTACTACTACTACTACTACTACTACTACTACTACTACTACTACTACTACTACTACTACTACTACTACTACTACTACTACTACTACTACTACTACTACTACTACTACTGCTGCTGCTGCTGCTGCTGCTGCGCTGCTTCTACTACTACTACCATTACTAACACTTGTATTGTTTATACGATTTAGTAAACCGCAACTAGGAGTTGACTTTTTTTCTTACATCCTTCAGGCCTACAGGCAAACCAGGTATCTGTTCGACTATCAAAACTTCATCGTTGACAAAGATTTTGTGCGGGCTAGAGATGCGATGAACGAGAGAACTCTATCAGTCGCATGCCTGGCCTACCAAGAGTTCTCGGTCATGGTGGAACTGGCTATTAAAAGCCTTATAGACGCGAACATTACTGACAAGTGAGTTCGAATTCATCTTCGAATTTATTTGTTCCCTTTTGAAAATAGGTGCTTCTTAGATCGCCAAAAAATATTTCAGATGACATTAAAATCTTATATAAAATTATTATTACAAAACAGCTGCATTTTGAAACAAATGTATTTTAGCTCCTTTTTAAAAGCCACTTCTAAGTCTCTTTTTTTTTGCACTAAGCCAATGCTAGTTTATATTTTCGGTGCCGTAGCACTGTACTTTTTAGCTCGACAAAAATGTGAGTAAAAATACTAGAAAAAGAAAATCAAAGTTATGGCCTTTTTAATTGAGCGAGGACTTTTAATAAGATTTTTTCTGCGCAAGAAGAGATATGTTTTATGATCTTCAAAATGTTAAACTTTTTTATGCTTTCACAGCAATTTCGTTCTTCAAAGAACATTATTTTGTCCAATTCTTAAGAAGAGAGTTAAAACTAGTCATTGAATTTCCAAATCAGAAGCACTCTTCAAAACATAAAATTTAATGATTTGCCACAAAGAAAATTAGATATACTGACCAGTAATTGTCTAATATTGTAGAGGCTATGAAAATTATTTTGAAAAAAGACCAAGAAAAGGTTGAAAAGGTTTAAATCGTTACAGATTATAAGATTAAAAAAAAAAACAGTTTCGAGTTCTTTTCAGTGACCGCTTATGTATGAATAGCTATAATAAGCTTGACAAGGCTTCTTAGGTAAGCAATGAATATAGATAAAGATTGGTCTATTGGTCTGGTAGAGTTCTTAGGCTAACGGTGAGCAAGGTGCAAGTTATCAGTATACTTCAAGGAAGTATAGAAATAAGAACGATAATTGTAATGCATTAGGCAAATTGATGGGTAGAGCGGTACACCGACTTCCCAGACAAGTGGTCAAACTGGAAACTCCAAAAAATCTAGGTACTTGGCTATATTTACTCAGTGCCCTTGTGTCTATAGAGTATGAGATGGGTGTAATCACTGCCATTAGCAAAGCAAAACGCCGTGAATGCACTAAAGCTGGTTCAGAGATCACTAAACGCTCAGAAAGTTGATACCCTGATGTACGAGTATCGTATACCTACACATCACTTAGCCTGTCAATCCAAGATATTATACTGTGGTCGGCAGTCTGAATCCACGTCATGCTTTCCTTCATTAGACTTAACTTGGAACACAAGATATATTTGGGCAAGAGTAAGACAAATTGCCTTGGGTACGGCATGTGTGGGAAAACATAGCTTAAAGACTAGCATCCTCAAAAGTGTGCATCAGATGTGATTTTGGACGAGAGTAAGATTAATGGCCTGATGGTCAGAAAGAAAAAAAGTTCTATAATAAGAAAAAAACGAGGAAAAAAAAAACGAGAGGTATAATCATAAGTCGAAGAATGCGTAAGTTATAAATTATCTAAATGAAAATAGCTGAAAGGTTTTCATAAGATAAACAGTGTATCTATTTTCGGGAAAATATGTATCAACAATGCTTGGTTCAAAAGTGTGGGCGGTGAGGAAAGATGAACCTTATTGTGTTTGTGATCTTCAGCGCTGTCCGCCAAATGGTGTACCTAGACGTGGCCAAAAAACTGGACGCCAGGAGAGACATAGCTGAGCGGGCACTGGCCAATTACACAGAGTTTAAGAACGCTTTGGAGACTGGTCAACCCATCTTCAACTACAAGTAGGACACTTTTATCTTTTTTTTTAATAAATCCTATGTTATATTTGATTTTTTATTGGATAATCTAGGTGAATAAACATCTTTAATGGAAGCATGGATAGAAATATTGTTTTTTATTAAGGGGGCGAAATGAAATGGACTAATGTTTTAAAACAATGCTTTAATTGATTCGTAATTAATTTACAGCGTGTCAAAGATCCTCCTTTTCTTATGGTGAACATTGTTATTGACTAGGAAATTGTTACCAACATATAACGAAATAATGTAAAAGAAAAAATGTTTCCACCACATTGATCGCCCTTATTGAAAACCTGGACTCACCTTTTATGTTAATTCAGTACATAATGAGTTGTTTTTTTTTAATTTATTCTTATTTCACGGAAAAAAATCAATTCTATTCACATCATAAAGAAGCCACCCGCATTTCCACTATCTAGTAAATTTTTTTGTCATCGCAATGTTGAATTATTATAATAAAAGCTAAAACGCATCAGTGTAAACAAGAAGGACGCTATTGACACATTCTTTTTCAATAATTTACTGTGCATTTTTTGGGTCACAAAGTACTTTATCAATAATTATGCGATGTGCCTGTGTGGCTTTGAGGCGGAAACACTGGAGGCAAATCAAATTCAATTTAACAAAGTTCAAGTATTTTCGCTTCATATGTTTACAGTTTGTTTGATATGCTTACTTTTTTGCCACATTGGATATGGGATATTCTGACTATATTTTTTCTCCACAAATAACTCAGATTCCAGAATGAACCCAGGAAAAACAGCTACCTGATAGCCCCGGTCCCTATGTTCCACAATGCCCTCAACTCAAGCACACAGCGCCGGGAAAGGATCGAGTTTATGGCTGAGAATCTGGTTGATCTTGCCAACCAACTGTCGGTCCTGAAGGAATTGGCCTGGTCAACGTATAGGTAAATATCACTCCGTATGGGGCAGGTCTTTTATCAGTCTAATAGACGTAATATCAGACAGGGTGAAATAGTGTGAAATAGTAAGAGCTTTCCATTCGCGAGTTAAAATGGGCTATTTTGAATTCATTTATCGAGTGTCTAACTACAGAACTTCTGTGATTCATTTAATACTAATATTATATAATTTTATTTAACTGCTTTTTACGTCATCTATAATTAGTTCTGTTTGTGACTGTTCTCTTAGTACTAACGACCTGAACGCCACAACCCTTCACGTTGAAAGCGTGCACCTGCTGTATCTGTGCCGCCAGTTCTCCCAAAGTAAAGACATGTTCATGAACGATGTGCCAGAGATACTGGCCGGCGAGATGAAGAAACGGGATGATGAACTAGCTGCGCTCTTTGAAAAGTTTAGCAGGGGCAGAGATGATTTCAATACGCAGGTATATCTAGGCATTTGTTGTTTTTTTTTATTTCAATTCTTAATTTTAAAAGTCAATTTTTGCCATCATTATCATCATCGTCATCATCATCATCATCATCATCATCATCATCATCATCATCATCATCATCATCATCATCATCATCATCATCATCAGTTGCTGTAGAAGAAGGAGAAGTAGTATAGTAGTAGTAGTAGTAGTAGTAGTAGTAGTAGTAGTAGTAGTAGTAGTAGTAGTAGAAGTAGTATTGTTTGTGACTTTTCTTTTAGTACTAACGACCTGAACGCCACAACCCTTCATGTTGAAAGCGTGCACCTGCTGTATCTGTGTCGCCAGTTCTCCCAGAGTAAAGACATGTTCATGAACGATGTGCCAGAGATACTGGCCGGCGAGATGAAGAAACGGGATGATGAACTAGCCGCGCTCTATGAAAAGTTTAGCAGGGGCAGAGATGATTTCAATACGCAGGTATATCTAGGCATTTGTTTTTTTATTTCAATTCTTAATTTTAAAAGTCAATTTTTGCCAGCATTATCATCATCATCATCATCATCATCATCATCATCATCATCATCATCATCATCATCATCATCATCATCATCATCATCATCATCATCATCATCATCATCATCATCATCATCATCATCATCATCATTATCATCATCATCATCATCATCATCATCATCATCATCATTATCATCATCGTTATCTTTAGTTGCTGTTGAAGGAGAAGTAGTAGTAGTAGTAGTAGTAGTAGTAGTAGTAGTAGTAGTAGTAGTAGTAGTAGTAGTAGTAGTAGTAGTAGTAGTAGTAGTAGTAGTAGTAGTAGTAGTAGTAGTAGTAGTAGCAGAAGTAAAAGGAGTAGTAACAGTAGTAGTAGAAATGCTGCTGTTGTTTTAGGTGTCGTTGTTGTTGTTTTTGCTGCTGTTTTTATCATTGCCATTGCAATGATGTTATAATGATAACCTCTTGGGTGGTGAGAAAAAATAGATTTATTCTTATTTTTGTGTTTGTGTATCAATGGATCAAACACAAATAAAAGATAAAAACAGTTGTTTACCATTATTTCAAGTAGTTTAATATTCTAACAGCCAAAATATGTAATTGCGACCCTGGACTCATCTTTCAGAAGATTATAACATTGATACTTATGGAAGTAAATGTTTCGCCTCTACATTTACAGAATTGTGTTGACATTTGTCCTTGTTGTTGGAAATACAATAGTAACGTTTTAAAAGGCTATTATAGTGCAATCGGTCAAACATGAGACTACAACGGTTTTAGAGATATCTAAATTTACAAATCGTCAGAACTGAAATCGAAACTACTGTAATTTTTATATTACAACCATTGCTTAAATAAGATATTATTTCCTTTTTTACACTCCAGATCAACATTTGGGTAACTATTAAATATCACCCACCCTTACAATACACGACAGCATAACTTTACAATGAATATTAGTTTGGATAGAGATCTACTGAAATGCTTTTTTTTAATTTTATGACTGTCGGGCATGGTGTTTGTAACTCATTCTCTACGCCCTCTCCCTCTGTTAACCAAGTGTTGCTATTTTCTGCCTTTCATTAAGTCCAACATTCTACGCGACCGAGGCCTTCCTTAAGTACAGGCCAGGTCACCGAATTGAACGAATTGAACACATTATTGCATCATAAGAGTAGCATTAATTTATTTCTTCTCGATTAGAACCATAATCAGGATAGAATGATGCTCAGAGAGTATTTTTAGACAGCCTACGAGCTAACTAGCCAAACTGTGGCTAGTAGCTATATGCTAAAGCTCCTCTGGCTTTAAAGCATATAAAATTGTCAGACGTCAGTCTTGGGGCCCGTCCACAATATAGTCTATATAGTGCTGGTGTTGGACGTTAAACTAACCCAACAACAACTCTGGCTTTAAAAGCAAACGTTTCTATATTTCGGTGACGTTGCCTGGTATTTTTAGAAAGCTTTGTTCGGGACTGATTACTAATCTGAAACATGAACTGACAAACTAAGGCATTTTGGTTTCAGGTGTTGTCGCTATAACTTTTGTGAGACTACTGTGAAATTAACAAAATTGTGTGAACTCAGCTAAAGTGTACTTTGATGAGACGGTGCGAATAAATATAAAGTTTCTAAAACGACAATTGTTCAACACAAAATCTAACGTTGATGCATACATTTACCGGCTAAAATATTTTTAAATCACAGCAAATATATGGAATATAAATTCGAGAAGCGCTCATAAATAATCAATGATTTATACAGTGTGTCAGATATATGAATATACTGATTTTTTCCGACTCTGAACGTTTAACGAATAAATATTGTTAAAAATATGTGTAGCGGTTATCGCATTTTAATATCATTTCTCTATTCTCAATGGTATATTTTTGCACATAAGAAACTGAATACGATGCATAATTGTTTCGTATACATAACAAGAATCGTCTTTTCAGCAAAGAACTAAAAACAACTTGATATGAAAATATTCTCAATTGTTACAGAATGGGCTGATTTAAGATCAAAGGCGTGTGTATTATGGTTGACATTATTTTTTGTGATATCCAAAACCAAACATCTAAATAAGCGACTGTTGGCCAGTTTCTATGCATCATTTACACACGCAAAAAAATCTAACAAGAGGAGTGTTGTAACAGCGTGTCATGTGAAAGCTTAGACGGTTCATTCAAAATAAAAAGCACCTTGTTTATCTCCCGCATTGTTAGATCTACTAAGCATAATAATTCAGTTGGTAGAACGCAATGCTTACAACTAGAAGGTTTGAAGTTCTTTTCCCACCTGCCACCTGTGTATTCTGCTTCATGAACACCCTCCGAAAAAAATTAATCAGGAAAGTTTGGTGAGGACAAAATAATTAAACGGTTTATTAGTATTTGTTATAATTCAGTCACAGATGTATTGAATATTACTTTAATGACATTTCATCTTTTTTCCTATTCACAGCTCATTCTCCCGGTAGAAGAAACATTTAGATAAATATAATATTCTTTCTATTTTCGAATTCATTTTTAGCACGCATCGAATTTTATATTTTCTCTGTCACAGCACTCATCAAATGCACACTGGCATTTTGAAAAGCTAATAAAGAAAAAATGTGACGGTTCTATTTAATTTGAGAGCACTTGGCGTTTCGCCCTCCTTCTCTGGTCACCAAAAATTGTTTAAAGTTTCTCACATCTAAAGAAAGACATATCGTGTTGTTTTTGTACATATTTTCCTATGGTTATCACTTTTCATGTAATATTTTTTACTAGACCACTAGCAGCATTACATAATTATTTTACTAAAATCACAGTTTCCATTGCTCATTACTTAAGCACTTGTATGCACTGCACCATTATCGCCTTTTAAAATATTCGAGTGCATGAATTTTAGTTACTGTTTTTAGAATCAATTTAATCCAGTCAATTGTTCTCTACCCTTTCACAGTAATAAACATTCACAATTTCGGGAAAAAATGCCTTTAACCGTTACACAGAATATAAATCCCAGCTTTGTTTTATTCACAAATTTCAGCAAAGAGAATTTGCGTAAGACGCATTATGTCTATTTACAGAGAAAATCACCTAGTATATAAAAAGGAAATGAAACAAACAGTATTCAGTTTCGACAGATATGTCCTAGAGCCAAAGGTGAAGATTGTTTTATATTAATTTATGTTTTTCTTTTCAAAACAATACAATCACACTCATCTGCATAATTTTCATCACAACGTATTCAGGACATAAAATCAGACACCCAAAACCATATTCTAGGAGGGAATTTGTAAGCACATGTGCTTCCTCAAGAGGAGCTTATTTTTGCCCTATAAATAACTCTAACGAGTAAAATATTTAGAACCATGAGATGCTTTTCCAAGTTGTCCTAAAAAAACAAACAAATGAAAAATTAAAAAAAAAAGACATTGTAAGTGAAATCCTAATAGAGATCTTATCTTAACGCAAAAAGCCTGGGCGATAAATAGTGTGCAAACACCTCTTGGCTGTCAAAATGAACGCATTGCAAAAGGAAGGGGCAGAGCAAGCTGTCGTAATTCATAGAGCAACGAGTTTCTTTTCAGGAAATACCTAATTAGATCCCGCGATTGGATACATTTTCGTCGGGTTTTGTATTTTTGTCGGGTTTTGCTACAAATTTGTTGGATCGATGTCGGTATAATGTAACCGGTTTAGAGAGAAGTCCTGATTCCGCCGCTCTGCCTTGTGTGGCATAACTTAGAATTGTTAGGCAGTAGTCTTGTAACCCATGGGCAATAAGTATTGCGACGTTGGACGCTAAAAACAACCAACAGCGCTTAAATAGTTCCGATTTAACAAGATAATCCGTGTGCTAAGTCATATTTGCGTCAGGGAAAGGTGTATTTTCTTTTCTTGAAGAGGTGGGCAAAATTATTGCCCCTTCTCTGCGATTTCATTGTGTTGTTATTATAATTTTAAATTATTTATATGTATAAAAAAAACATTTACTGAAGAGCATGTCTGAGTTAAAAGATGTCCTTACTATTCTGTAATAAGAGAACTTTTCGGGCTTCCTTCTTTTTTTATATTTATGTTTAGCTTATAAAGTTAAATGCTGCTATAGTTGGGGTAATATTGTGTTTTTAAAATTCGAGGAAGAAAAGTCTAATGGCAATCCGAATTGGTAATGCAAATAGCATTTCAGATCAATGTTGTATGTGTATAGAAAAGAGAAGGTCATGGTGTAATTTCTTTATAATTTTTAAACCACATCTCTTTTTAACAGTTAAACACGTATATATTTTGAACATTTTTTGTTGCATTGCTCTTTTTGTTGTTGCTTCAATAGCTCACATTTTGATCACCAACGTTCATAGTCTGATCTCTTTTAAGCATATTCATTGATTTTCTCTAACATGTTTAACATTCAATCTTAAAAAAAAAACTTCGGCTATTTCATTGTTTCATAAAAGCGCTCCTTTTTAAATATTGAAAGAAAATTGAAAAGCAAAATATGATATAACAATTTGTTAAAGGTTTAAAATGGAAAATAAAAAATAAATTACCGGATTCGTGTAAATAATTTTTCCAGTTTTGTAAGTGTTTATAGAATCTTTAGAATAGCTTCAAGGTAATGACCATAAAACACATCTGTAGTTTTTACTATGACCGAATGTCATTAATTTAATACATTTTCTTATTTATATGTTGCAGCGCTTTATATTGATTTGCACATACTTCCCTTTTTATTAAATATATTAATTTTGTCAGTGCCTTGAAAACCATTTGACTGGTTATTTATTCGAAATGCAACTGTTACATACAAGGTTGTGTCACTATTAAGTAAATTTAATTTGAGGTTTTTGCGTCAAATGTAAGACCCAAAGTTTATCAAAGCACTTCAAATATTATTGTATACTTACATGCAGTCGGAGTATCTCTCTTAGATCACTATACCACATTCTTGTAAAAGGTAGACAATTTTTTCAAACTAGATTTCGTGAAAGGTTATAATTTTTTCTTTGTTCTTTGTCATAGTGACATTCTCTCCCAGTCCTTTGAATTCTTAGAGATACACAATTATTAGATAGTTCCGAAGAGGAGAATACAATGATAGAAACAATATTTTGATCCAAAAAAAAATATGCTCTCCCTTGCCTTAGGGCTTATACAAAAGCGTGCATTACCATTAAAAAAAACTGTTTGGTACGTAAATTATACAATCGAATTGACTTCAACTCCTTGAATTCTTGCTTTTGCTTGCCAAAGATTTTAATCTAAGCGTTAAGGCTTTGTTACTGAAGAAAACGATCGTCTCAATGAACACGTTAACTTTATAACTTAGGTCCGTGTTAGACCGATAAAAATATTTTAAATTCTTTTTTTCCCGACTGAATTAGCATTCGAGGCTTGGACGTTAACGTTAACTTTATAACTAAGGTCCGTGTTAGACCGATAAAAATATTTTAAATTCTTTTTTTCCCGACTGAATTAGCATTCGAGGCTTGGAAAAAAAGAGCCTTTAGTATTACTATGGCAAAGCCCAACTACAACCGTTTCAGCGGCGATAGAATTGAAAGAAGCAGCACATCCAGATAAAAGTTCATTGTGGTTTTAATGGGAAAGAGAGAAAAAATTAATATATCACAGAACTATTGGTATGTGGTTTTGTAATTTTTTTTAATTTACTTCTTTTTTTGGTGTTTACTGTTACCATATCATTTTGCACTTAAAGCATGCTGTATTGTCCATAATTCGTAACTATTATCCTAACGTTACGTCTTATTATCCTTTTTTAATGGTGTGGTTGTTTTTCTTATAATGTTATTTCCCGTGGCATGTTTGTTTTGTTTCGATTTTGGGTTGTTTTGTTGTTGTTGTTGCTGTTGTTGTTGTTGTTGTTGTTGTTGTTGTTGTTGTTGTTGTTGTTGTTGTTGCTGTTGTTGTTGTTGTTGTTGTATGGATGGGGTGGGTCTTTTTGTTGTTGTTTTTCTTTGTTTCTTTGTTTTCGTTTTGGTTGTTGTTGGGTTTGTTGTTTTTTGTTGTTGTTTTTTGCATGTGTAATTGTGTTTGGCCACTGGGATTGCATGCAGCCTTGTGTATAATTATTGTAACTAAGGGGCGGCGACCTTTCCTTGCCCCCACACTAGCTCCAAATGATCTCCCTGCAGGCGGACAGCCTGATGGCGGAGCTGGGCCACATCAAGAGCGGCACGCTGGGGGCCATAGCCCAGGCACTCAGCCTCGCCAGGCGCTTCTTGTTCCAGGGGACGCTCAGCAAGCGCCAGGTGGCGGCGGAATTCCTCAGGGTGAGTGTTCTCTATAGAGGGAGGGAGAGAATTCTCTCCCTCTCTCCGGGTTTAACGTCTCCTAGGTTCCCCTGGGGTGAGTGGCTTTATGATGGATTTATAGGGAAGTTTTGCTGGAGTTGTGGTAAAATCGCCAGACAGTTAGGAAAAAGGCTATCTCATTTTTGCATGTTTGTTAGTGTTCCCAAAATTAAAGAAATGCTTCTGTCCTGTGCTAGTAGTACAAATACAGCCATTTTCTTCCTATAGTGAATTTTGGTTTGTCTTCACAGTGATATAGATACTTATAGATTTAACAAACACACTGATATTCTACAGTAAAAGTGGTATATTTTCGACGCATGCAAAGTCCTTAGAATGAATAACTTACATTATTTAAAGTCCTTAGAATGAATAACTTACATAACTGTACAGATAAAGCATTTTTGTGGGGACATTTATTTGGAATTGATGTAATAAAATCGTCTCTCTCGTCGGAGCTGGCATGCCTCATTTTTAGTCTTCTTTAAAAAAAAACTATTGTTTTATATAGTTAAGAAAAAATCGACGAGTATAAATTGTTATTAATTTTACCATGAAATAGATGAAACAAACACATTAATCTTCTCATTTTAAAATGGCACTATCTTTAAAGCAAAGCATGCGACTAATGCTTGCAGACTATAGTTACCTTTACAAAGAGCAATCCCTGTTCACACTGTGGGGTTTTCTGACTTTTAAGCTCTTCTTCAGTTAAATAGCCATACTTATAGCACATGAAATGCTAAATTGATCTTTTTGAAGCTCATGATACTTGGAGAGAAGTGAAGTTTCCTCTTTTTCAATATGACATACATATGCACTGAAGAGACGTGTAAATTAACAGTTAAGAAAAAATCGACGAGTATAAATTGTTATTAATTTTACCATGAAATAGATGAAACAAACACATTAATCTTCTCATGTTGAAATGGCACTATATCCAAAGCATGCGACTAATGCTTGCAGACTATGTTTACTTTTCAACACAACAAAACCCTGTTAACACTGTAGAGTTTATGAATTTTCAGCTCTTCTTCAGTTAAATAGCCATACATGTACTTATAACACTTACAATGCTAAATTCTCCTTTTTGAAGCTAATGGTACTTGAAGAGAGGTTTCCTGAGGGTTAAGTTTCCTCTGATTCAATATGATATACATATTCGTTGAAGAGACGTGTAAACAAAACAAAAACATTTGAGGCCGAAAAATATATGAATGGGAATTATCCTTTAATTGTACAGCGGATTGGGTATATTTCAATTTAATAATAACTTTACTCAAAAGGACTGCAGATCCTTGAAATAATTATTTCCTATTATACTTAGAATTTTTGTATAGAACAGGATACAAATTTCATATGAAATATTGATGTTCATTTAATTTACTAGTAAAGTTGGGATAAATAATATACAGTATCTTGGACTGATCAGAAGAATGGTACAAATCTCATCTGAAAGTTTATAAATAAAGTTGATGTAAAGTGTGGAAATAAATCGCCTGTGAAACTGCAGTTTATTTATTCTACGTTGAGTATAAAAACTAGTATTTAAATAAAACTTTACAACTGTCTTAATATAATGGACAACAATGTTAAGAAGAAAAAGATAGGAACCACAAATCCAAAGACTTTATTGTTGAAATATCTTCGTAAATCTTCGAATAATTTATTGTAACCAAACTGAAAATTGTTAGATTTATAATATGGCCTTTTCTTGAAAGCTATGAAGCCTTTGCATAACCTTAATAAAAAGCATGCGTTGTTGTTTTTTAATTACATAACCTCCTTTCCAACTCCCAAACAATACGTGTTTAGAATTTTCTTGTTAAATTTTATCTTTTCAATTTATGGAAACTTAGAAAGACGGTTAAATTAAATAAATGCCACATCCACCACATCCCCCATACACACACAAAATAAATAGCTAAATGAATTAATACGTAAATAGATAAGTAAATGAATAAATAAACTAGTTAAAGTGGTGCTCTATGGCTTCCTTCTCCCTTTCCAGGACGACATTGTGAAGACACAAGGCACTCTGAAAAACTTTTTCAACGAGGTGAGGACGCGGGGCCACGCTGTGTACGATGACTGGATTCAGGTCGAGGAGGCCGCCATCGCCATCTGGACCATGGCTATTGAGGAGGAGAACCTACAGACTTACTATGCGGTATGTGAGAAGTGGTGAGGAATGGGCGTTGGTCCTGGGGGCGAGGTGATCAAATGGTATAGGAATTGAGTTGAGTTGGTTGTTTAGCGTCAAACGTCAGTACTTTATATGCTATACTGTGGAAGTAAGAGCGTAAGTTCCAAAGTGTTGGTCTTCCAATAGGGGGGTGCCCGGTTGAAAACCCACGATTGGTCAAAGAGTTATTTATACGATTTCGTGCCCTGCTGGTTTGGTCGGTGTCAAGTTAATGTGTCAGATTAAGACACAAATTATGGTATCCCTGCTATGTATGTGTGTGATAGCAGGTAAAATTATCAGACCTTAGTTTTAGGGCCCGTCCTTAATATAGCCTTGTTGCTGCGATGCACGCTAATAAAACAACAAACCAAAACAACACCGTTCGATAGCTTTTTTATTTTCTTTTTATTTCCTACACATCACATAGTTATCCCAGCATGCAACGCTAAAGATATTTATACTGAAAATCAAACACATAATATTATTACTGAAAAAAAGTTATGGTCCATGATACATGTATAATCAGGAGGATCTTCTTCATTCCGCCCTTGTGAAGCCTATCAAATTCCACGAATCCGCTTCCTCTCTCAGGCGATGAACATGACCCACATGCAGGCGACCCCGGAGTCCAAAGCCAGGGATATACGCGAGTGGTGCCGCCAGAGTAGAGACCAGCACGACCTCAGGCGGGTGGTCAACAACGTGGACGCTCAGTTCACCGGGGCTCTCTCGGACATGCTGGACGAGATGACCAGCTTCAAGGAGACGGAGAAGATCGACGCCCGCTTTATGCGGTGAGTATAATGCAAGAATAATGGAGAAATTCAGGTTGTATGGATTGCCCAATCACCACTCATGAAGCAAATATTTGAAGTTCAAGAATCAATTAAGACGAAAAAGTTGCTGAAAATATGTAAAATAATATATGATAAAACAATGACTAATTTGGACAAAAAGACTCAACTTAACATACACAATGTTTGGAATTTATCGAGCCTTCTCCAGTACACAAAGTGATCAGGAACACAAATATTAAACAGAGGGAAGCGAAATTGGAGCTATTCTGCACGGGTGTGTTTCTTTCAGTTCAATTGTATCCCCTACGGGCCTATGGGTCATGGTTCAATTCTTTTAGGTCCTTACAGAAAAATGTAAGATACATGTGAATTGGAAGACTCATTTTTCTTCATTATTATTGTATGGTTTACAGAGAGAACATCCTGCACCTGAATGTCTTCTACAAGGAGCTGAGCTATGAGCAAATCACTCAGCAAGAAGCCTACGATTTATTTGCTTTGTTGTGTAAGTAACTTCGAAAGAAAATGACTTTCTCTTCTGCAATACCATATTTTACTTATAAGTGAAAGCCATTATTTTACATTATTTGCAAGGCCATAGTCTGCAACGGCTTCCAATAATTTCATGCCTTTGTGGTCTATCTGCAAGCATACATCGGCAGCTGTAGGTTGGCTCAACAGAGTTTTAAAAGAGCTACTTCTCCTAAGTCTAAGGTAATACACGACTGTGGCGTTTTGTATTCAACATGGTTTACATGGCGTGACATGTCTTAGTTATTAACAAAGTTCTTTGGATTTTTCTTTTTAACAATAGGCGTGTTTCATGGTTAGTATTAAGAAGGATTTTCTAATTCCGAGAGAAGGGCGGCGTCCAAAAGTACTGGGCTCGGCATCGAGTCAAAAGGTTGCAAGTTTGTCCTATGTTAGAGGCCCGATCTAGGCGTTGCATTTTTCCTACGGATTTTGTCAGCGTCAGTATAATCTAACCAACCAAGTTCAAGACGACTATATATCCGGACTAACGTTGACATATACAATCTGTCTTGAAACCTACGGGCCATTTTAACTAGGAGGGAGCTTTGCATTCTTCGCTAAAAAATATTACAATTTTCCACACACAAAAATTTGCATGGTTATTAAAAGAGATATTTTTCATCTTAATAAAGTATCAAGAATATTTTCTTAAAATAATCAAGGCTCTGAAATTTTCATTTTAAAATAAAAGTTTGGTTCTCCTGTGTATAAACAAGCATCAAGGTTTACTTCATTGGTTGTTTCTTTTTTGTAATATCCAGGTGACATCGGAGGCTCTATGGGTCTGTTTGTCGGTGCCAGTGTAATCACAGTGTTTGAGGTGATGGACCTGGTGGTGTTCACGTACCTGGCGCGTCTCCTGCTGCCCAAGCCCAAGGAGGACCGAAGCACACAAGTAGTAAATAATATATGATAAAACAATCATTAATTTGGAGAAAAAAAGACTTAACTCAACTTAACATACACAATGTTTGGGTTTTATTGAGCCTTCTCCAGTACACAAAGTGATCAGGAACACAAATATTAAACAGAGGGAAGCGAAATTGGAGCTATACTGCACGGGTGTGTTTCTTTCAGTTCAATTGTATCCCCTACGGGCCTATTGGCCATGGTTCAATTGGCGTGAAATCTCTTTCTTTTAGGTCCTTATAGAAGAATGTAAGGTACGTGTGAATTGGAAGACTCATTTATCTTCATTACTATTTTACAGAGAGAACATCCTGCACCTGAATGTCTTCTACAAGGAGTTGAGCTATGAACAAATCACTCAGCAAGAAGCCTACGACTTATTTGCTTTGTTATGTAAGTAACTTCGAAAGAAAATATCTTTTTCAATATCATCTTTTAATTATTATTGAAAGACATTATTTTGCGGGATTTGATTTATTTCGTGTCTTTGTGGTGTATTTGCAAGCATACATTGGCAGCTGTAGGTTGGTTAGCTAAAGTTTGACAAGAGCTACCTTTCCTCAGTCTAAGGAAATTCATGACCGTGGCGTTTTGTATTCAACATGGTCAACATGGCGTGTGACACGCCTAAGTTCTTTGGATTTTTCTTTTTAACAACAAGCGTGTTTCGTGGTAAATATCAAGGGTGATAAAATTGATAAAATTATATCCAAGAGAAGGACGACGTCCAAAAGTACTGGGCGCGGCTTCGAATCGAAAGGTTGCACGTTATAGCCATGTCCGTGTGTTAGAGACCCGATTTGAGCGTTGCATTTTTCCTAATGATTTTGTCATCGTCAGTATAATCTAACCAACCAAGTTCTAGACGACCATATCCGGGCTAACGTTGAGATATATAATCTGTCTTGAAACCTACGGGCCATTTTAACTAAGAGATAGCTTTTCATTCTTTGATAAAAACATTACTTTTTCTAAAACAAAACAAAATTAATATAATTATTAAACGAAACATTTTTAATCTCAATGATTTATCAAGAATTTTTTTGTAATTGTGAAATCAAGCGAAATATTTTCCATCTTAAGAACGTATCAAGAATACTTTCTAAAATTTTGAAATCAAGGCTCTGAAATTTTCATTTAAAAAAAAAGTTTGGTTCTTCTGTGTATAAACAAGCATCAAGATTAACTTCATTGGTTGTTTCTTTTGTGTAACATCCAGGTGACATCGGAGGCTCTATGGGCCTGTTCGTTGGTGCCAGTGTAATCACAGTGTTTGAGGTGATGGACCTGGTGGTGTTCACGTACCTGGCGCGTCTCCTGCTGCCCAAGCCCAAGGAGGACCGAGCCACACAAGTAGACATTTAGCTGGCTGGAGACTGGATATATAGGGTTGAATGAACTTCGCCCATATAGAATATTATACTCAAGGCCTGAAGGAAAACTAAAAGAAGACGCTTTTGATTATTTTGGCCCAGTCCAATAGATCAAATTTAAAGCTAAACATTTATTCACAGACTTTGGTGCGCCAATGCCCAGGCAACATAAGGACTGTATAATTAGATACTTTATACAGACAAATTAAAGCCTTTAAGGAAACCTCTTAACAAAATATGTACGCCTATAGGCACATGCGGCTTGGACATCAATCCCCCACTTTTTTTCTGTCTGCACAGGTGACGGCTGCATGATGTGCTGGTTTTCAGGTACTCCATCCAGGCACGTTTCGTTCAGCTTATGTCATTCTTCTTCAAGTGGTTTTTAGGCGGCTACATTATAAAGAGAGTAGAATTATATTGTTCGCGAAAAAAACATACGTTGATAATACTCAATCATGGCATTTATGTGAAGTAAAGGCTGTCCAACAGAAGTGAAGCAGATAATGTCAAAGAGGGAACGCATTAAGTTGCCAGTGGATACATCTTTGGAGATCACAGGGAATTGTGCTGTATTTGATGGATGTATACAAGACTTAGATGGAGAGCAAAAGTCGCTTGTCCTGGGTTTGAAAATCACAAATCTGACTCAGCTTTGAAACCGAATAGCCTACGTGTGTCTATTAAAACGTATTATTTTGATAAGACACTCAAACTGCCTGCACCGTTGTTTGTTTTTTGTTTTTTTTCTTGCAAGTTAAAGTTAATTCAGTTATGCACTTAATAAGTGATGTGTGTTAATGTGATTTGTTTGGGAGATGGGATGTGGAACAGTTAACTTTCGACGAGAGTTACGCCACCGATCTCTATACCAATAATTGGCGACTGTCTCTCCTTTTTGTTACGGCCAGTGGCTAGCGAAAATTAGAAGTACATGTATCTATATATTTTATACCTTAAAATCTAGGGCCTAAACTCTTGCCGATTTAAAAGTTAATGGCATAAGTACAAATTGATTGGTCCTATGAGTGCCGAACTGATCCAAAACAAGGAGTTTCCTCAGAAATTAGGAGCTGTAATATAACCCAATCATTATTTTAACAAAGTAATAATAGAGAATCCTGTTAGAGCATGGTCACAAAAACCTTTCGACAGTAACCGAATTTTGGGAGGATCGGTTGGAATAAGGTCTGCAATATTTTTCTGACTTCTGTTCGTTTGGTTTTGTTTTCATGGTACACGTGTTCTTAGGGGTCCAGTAAACTGACGTGTCGGGCCTATAGTATCAATAAAAATTGAAACTAACGATACATGTCTTATAAATGTAATTGAAAGAGCGCGGGAAAATGAAACAGTAAACGTTATGTTATTAATGTTGACAGGAGAAAGTAGATAATGACTGGATAAAAGTTTGCAGCTGGCATGTGTAAGTAAAAGATTTTGGTTACTTATCACGCGTGATTTTCATTTTGTATTCAAGCAATGCTTGTTTCTCCATTCCATATCTTTACTTTAAAATACTTTAAAATTTGATTTAATGATCATAATCATTTTAACATGTTTTATTGTTATGATAAACTAATGCTTTTATTTTCAATTACAAATCTCAAATGTGCAATATTTGATATAGGCTTTGGTGCTTTTTGTGTTAATGTACACTTAACTAAGATTTGTTTACCTTTTGATAGACCACCTTTGTCTACATTTAATTTTAGGTTGTCTACAAACTGCGATGATTAACCACTACATTTTATTCAAATAAACAGTATTTGAGCACTGCGGTTTATGCAATCAACTGCTAAATGTAAAATATTCCTCTTTATTCTAAAGATCTATCTAGGGCAAGTTTGAGTGTTTTGTGTTCACTATTTGTCACCTTCATAAAACTACTGCACATTAATTTCTCCACCTTAGAATCAAAACCTGTTCTCTCTAGTAATATAAATAATGTTTATGTCGATGCACAACAAAATTGATCATTCCTTTGCATAAATATACATGTTTAAATAGGTATTATTGGTGATATTTAATCTCACTTTTACTCATATTATAGAAAAAATTAAGAATAACCTGTATGGCATTGTGTAATATGTGTTAACTAATGGATGAAGACATTTTTAACGTTCTTCTATTTGATAATTCTTGTAGTTGGTGTCCGATACACAAAAACACAAACAAATACATGCACTGAATTTAAAATCTATTGCTTTAATCAATTTAAAAGTGTTTTGTAAGGCAATAATATTATCATTCTCATCATCATCATCATCATCATCATCATCATCATCATCATCAGCAGCAGCAGCAGCAGCAGCAGCAGCCTCATCAATCTCATCATCATCAGGAGCAGCAGCATCGTCACATTGTAATCCACGTCATCAATATCGTCTATATCATGATCATCATCATCTCTATCATTATCATCATCACCATCATCGCATTCATCATCATCATAATCCTAATTACTTTTTTGTTATCTGATATTTTATTAATGCAATACATGTACTACGTTTTAAATTTATATGCAAATAAAGCAAAATCACCTCAAGTGGGTTTGTTCATACCTGATGTTTGGCCAGGGTATTTATAAGAATTGGTTTGGTTTCATAGTCCCTAAGTGGGAAGATCTAGTGCAGTGGTACAACTATTATCTCTCAATCGAAAGGTCTTTGGTTTGATCTTACGATTAGTAAAATCAATTAATTGTTGTCGGAATCCGTCCTCTACTGGTAAGTTCGAAGTCAGTACCATATGTCTGGCTGAGCCTGGTGTCCTGAAATCTCTGCTTTGTTTCGTGAAAGGCAGCACGCATATTTGGTATGTGTTAGTCTTAGTAACCGTCGTCGTATAATTAATTATACTCCTTAGGAATTTGAAAATCTTGAAAATGGGGCATAACCTCTCCCATATATGTAGAAGAACAAGGGTTAAGGGTATGAACTGTTTCTATTCTGTTACGGTTGTAGGTCACGCAAAACGGCCTTGGTCCAGGTGGTATGACGGTACGCGCTCTCCTTCATTTATGCCTTGTGTCTGGTATGGTTCGTTTGGTTTGAAAAAAAGTTTTTGGAAGCTAATGGGAGTTACATAATAATAATAATAATAATGATGAAGATCATTTATATAGCGCTTTTTCCAAGAACATGGCTCGAAGCGCTTTACAATTCATAACAAAGAAGCAAATATGCAACACATAAGAAAACATACAACCATTCACAACTCGCTCGCTCACTTGCTACATATTCAACGTTTGACAGATAAGCAATAATGAATATTCACATTGAAAAAGAAAAAGAACAGAACATGAAAAAGAACATGAACAGAAAAATTTCCTCAGAGGTAGATGCGTAAGGTTATTTAGTGTTGATGGCCAGCTGTCCTAAGAATGCCTAAATGTCGGAGGGTGAGAGCTATTAGCCTTCACCCCTGTACAACCTTTTGGATTAACTCCTTTTATTCCATGTCCTTTATCGCTAAGTCTCAATGGGGTCAAAAATTTTAAGACTGGGATGATTTCACTTTTTTTTTAATATATATAATTTGCCTTGGCTCATTCTTAGCCAGCTTGAATGAAGTGAAATTTAAGCTTCATAAAAATAAAACTAAGAAATATTTCACACGACTTAGTTCCTCAAGGTTTCTAAAATAATCCTGCACAGGTACGTAGCCAGGAGCTGAGATTCAAACCGTGAAACTAAAGCTCGGCAGCACAGAGCACTGTTTGATATACCACAAGCACTCATCTTATAAATAGTTAGGCTCCCTCTCTTAGTTTAACTTTCTTCTAGGTTCCCATAGGACTTCTAAACACTTCACAGGTAGTTGGTGTGTTTTGCACAATTATACCGTGGAAAAAATTATAAATTGGAACAAAAATTAGAAAGCGAGGCGCAAAACAGAAGCATAAAGATACAGAGAGATAGTCAGAAAAAAAATGAGAAACAAAGACTGAAAATTAGAGAAAGTAATAAAAATAGCAGTTCGCCTTTGTAGACACTTCCCCCAAAACAATTTTAAATAATTCAGCTAGATAGATAACTGCAATCATCCCTTTTGTGTAAGCATTATACTGTGTGTGTATCCTTGTGTAACCAAACTTTTGTTAGTCTCTGGGTGAATTAAACACCAAAAATGTACACAATCCACTGAAGGAAAACCCCCCACTAAAGATATCGATCAAACCAGATTTTTAAAAGATACTTTATGATAGAATAAAGCAGTCAGTGTTAATTTTTTTTTTAAAACCTTGTTCCACACAGTAACATTGCATAATGGTGGCTACGATAACAAAACACTGAAAATGTAGATAATTTATTCTTGTTTTTTTATTTTATTTTTTTATTTTATATCTGAAATGTGAATTTTCTATTATCCGTATAACTTTTATAGTACATAAATAAACCATGCATTTGCAAGGAATGTACGTGTTTGCGAACAATCGTCATCGACGTTGAAAGAACGTTTCACATTTGACATTCAAAAGCAGTGTAGTTATTCCTTAAAGTCGGTGTTGAAATTAATCAGATAACGTTCAGAATTATTTTTAAATACGTATGTTGTGTAATAGTGAGAAGAAAAAGTGGATACAATATTATTGTTTTACATTATTTTTCGTTGTTAGAGAAATCCGTACTGCTCAAGTGCAGTTTATAAAATTTATAGATATTATATATATAGATTTAAATTACTATAAGTAATTCATTTGTTTAGAAACATAAAAAATGAAAATACAGTTTCCAAAACCAAGCTTAGCCTTCATACTGTTTTATACAGTGATACTATACTTATGCTTCAGAATATCTCAAGACAAAAAAAAACAAAGAGAGAAAAGGCACAACTTTAATAAAAGTATCGTACATTTAAAAATGAATAATGATATCAAATCAAAACAATGTTAAATTGTTTACATTTTTAAAAAAAATCACATATAGAGGAAATGACAATATTGAAACACATTTTAAGATGAGAGAACGATATACCTCCGTTACTTAAAAGAAAATTAAAACTGTGCATTCTAAAATACTATTAAAGATGGAACGAAAATTGCCTTATAATTATAATAATAAATTACATAAACATGGTGCTTTACAAAACAAAATTTTAAGTAATTCAATAAATAACTTTAAAAAAAGATTAAAAGCATAGAGTTAAATGTGTGCCATAGCTATACAAATACACTTTAAATTGATTCAAAACATAAATAGAAATTAAGATGGTTTGATAATTATACAAAACGCACTGGTTTAAATGCAATATAATTTTAAAAGTCGACCGTATAAGATCAATAAGACAACCGAGAGCATTGCTAAAATGATGTCTCTTCAGAGTTTGTGTGCAAGTCTCAAGTCTTGCACTATCCCTAATTTTTTCTGGGCTGTAAAATCCAAATGATGAGTCGACAAGCGTTAAAATAGTTTAAGGCGTAAAGATTAAAGTACCATCATATATTGATCTTAAACAGCGAGATGCCTTGCTCAAATTAAGGTTCACACTTTCTTGCAAGTATTGCCGAAATAAGTCAGCGGCAGCAATCTTGTGTTCAATTCTTTTCTTTACTAGGGGGCGTTAAAAGGGGCTTTACGTGCTCATTTTTCTTTTATTGTAAATAGCCTTGGCTGCATAGTTTTGAGCTTTGTGAAGTTTGTTCAGGTGTTTCGGCGAGAAACCATATATTGCTTTGCTATTGTCTAATTTATTTTAGAAGATCAGAGACATCATAAATTTTTGAGCGACAATAAACGAGGGATATCTTTTTATAATACTGATACGGCTCATTTCAAAATACAAGTTTTTACATAATGAACTGACTTGGTCACTTATAGATAGAGTGATTTTTTGTAGTAACGCCAAGATTTTTCGCCTTTTGAGAGCTACAACGCAGCTAAAATTTATTTCTTAAATTTGTTTCTCATGTCATTCATTACTGAAAGATACCAGGTAGGGCACAAGATTTCAAATATGACACGGCTTAACATTGCACAGATCTGTCATAACTATTTACCCAGTCCTCCTAATTCTAATTTAAAGCAAACGTGTACTTCTCTAGTGTCCTTGTCCTCATGCCCTTCTCCATGTGTGATCTATCTTGCAATCTTTAGTTGACAAGCGAAATTTGTCCAATTTAACAAATCGGAGATCTCAAGAAAGACCCGGTTTTAACAGGACCTTTCTCTGATCTTGATTAGCCTCTAAGTTCATTCAAACCCAGTCGCCAGCCAGCTAAAAGTCTACTTGTGTGGCTCGGTCCTCCTTAGGCTTGGGCAGCAGGAGACGCGCCAGGTACGTGAACATCACCAGGTCCATCACCTCAAACACTGTGATTACACTGGCACCCATAAACAAGCACATGGAGCCTCCGATGTCACCTGGGCATAACAGCGGAAGGATTCAGTAAATAGAAATAATGCATCCTAAACCCAAATATCATTGTTAAGATTTAATTGGAAAAATATTTTCAAAAACTCAAAGTAATTGACAGACTTAGTTTCGTATAAAATAACGCAGAAAATCCAAGATTTTCTTTTCAAATTTTCATATTGATCTTTTTAAAAATAGCCTGTACTTCATTTGATTTTGAAATAAATAATTTGAACTCACAGCAACCATGTTTCTCGTAAAACGAACAGTAAAAAACAAAATCAAACAATCTGGTCTATATCTTCATTTTGGCTTTTCCAAATAATGTTTTAGACCTTTCAGGAATGTAATTTTTTTTTTTGTAATTTTAAGTTTTTGTTATCAGTAAATCCGTAAGAATGGAAAAAAAAGCATCAATGAGGAGTGCCTAAATATTAAAAAAAATAGGAGCAGTGTTTCTTATTATAATATTTTAGAGATAACACGAAGAGAAAATATTTTAATGAGTACTTACAAAACAAGGAAACCAAACCGTATGCTTCTTGCTGAGTGATTTCTGTGTAGCTTAATTCTTTGAAGTATACATTAAGGTGAAGAATATTCTCACTGAAAACAAAAAATGAAGATAAATTAAGAAGCAATTCGGTTTTAAAAACCCAAACTACAATGGATTTTAATCCTTTTAAGTATTGGCTTTCGTGTAGTTTTTGTATATACTAACAAACAAACAAAGCAATATTGGCTGTTTGTTTGCTTTTTTTGTGTGTAGAATTTATAGTTGTTGTTGTTTTTGTTTTGTTTTTGTTTGTTTTCTTGTTGTTGTTTTTTTTTGGGGGGGTAGATACAAAATGTATCTGATTTTTGTTTGCTTTTTTTGTGTGTAGAATTTATAAAAGTTAAAGGATGTTTAACTGACATTCCTATACAATACACAGTTTTGTTTATTTTGTTTGTTTTTCTTAATTTCGCCCTTTAAACGAAACACTCCTTGTTTGGGGAGCGTGGCAGTGTGTGTGTGTGGGGGGGGGGGGGGGGGAATCGGGGGTTCATTGTTTGGGGAGCGTGGTAGAGGGGGGGAAGATAGAATCAGGTGCCGAAGTTTGAAACCTGCTCTGGCGACCACGATTTTTCTTACTGGCTGGTTGATGTCAGTATAAAATGTCCACCGAAGTCCTGGGCTTCCGCCTCCCCAGCCCCTTCTTCAATATGAAAGACCTTGCGATAACGGGACTATAGGAAAACAAAGACGATAGGTAAGGGAATCTGCACCGGCATCCAATCATAGCTTTATCCTAGATTTGCAGAGCCAATGAGCGGTCAGAAAATATTAAAAACACATGCCTAGGGACCTGATTATGTCATTCGTCATCGTGGATTGGATCGCAAAGCATGTATGACCTATTTGAGTACATCGGGCGTTAAGAAATCAACATTATGTGTGTAAGAACAACGTCCCAGTACCTTACGACTCGTCGTGACAATATAAGAATAAGGAAGCTTACGGCGAGTTATTGTAATTACTTCTCCTACGCTTTACTTAACAACAATATAGTGCTGATGTTGGACGTTAAACCAACTCAACTCTTTACTTAACAATCCTTGAGTGAAGGCGCACACTCACCGCATAAAGCGGGCGTCAATCTTCTCCGTCTCCTTGAAGCTGGTCATCTCGTCCAGCATGTCCGAGAGAGCCCCAGTGAACTGAGCGTCCACGTTGTTGACCACCCGCCTGAGGTCGTGCTGGTCTCGGGTGTCTCTGGTCCAGGTGTCAATTTCATGAGCCTTTTCTTCCAGATCTTTGTCCCCGAGCATGTGATCCGTTTTCATAGCCTGAGAGAGGCAGGTAGATGAAAAATATTAAAAACCGATAGTTATCAAGACTGAAAAGAGCCGATCCTTTCTCTAGAACATGGTAAGTCTATTTGATGGTACTGAAAAGAGCCGAGGCTTTCTCTAGGACACGGTAAGTCTATTTGATGGAAGCCACTACATTTTAATACATGTATTCATAGTAACTACGAATTTTTTAATTACTAAGGAGGACAAAAAACAGTATAAATCTTATGAAGTATTTTTAAACCTACTTAGCCTAAATATTGGCAATGTACACTGAAATGATTTTGACGATTTTTTAAAGTATAAATTATAGTTAATCTTGTCTCTTCTATTTACAAATATTTGATATGGAAGAGACCTCGTCACATCGTCAATAGTGTACTAAATAATGAGAATAATAGAAAAAAGAAAAATTCTCTTTTCTGCCCGGGCTTTCTTTATTCACTTATTTACTCCGGGCTGCAAATCATACCTTATAGTATGTCTGCAGGTTTTCATCTAAATAAGCCATGGTCCAAATATCGATGGCTTCGACTCCAACTTGCATCCAATCATCGTATATGGTTTGACCATGTGCCCTGACCTTGTTGAAGAAGTTTATCATAGTGCCTTGTATCTGCACAATATCGTCCTGAATAGATAGAACCAATTGCTAAGTTTAAGTGAAAAATGTTTCTTCCTTTCTCTCATTCGCTTTTTTTTTCTTTTTTTCTCCCTCTTTCTCTCTCTCTCACTCAATCTCTCTCTCTCTCTCTCTCTCTCTCTCTCTCTCTCTCTCTCTCTCTCTCTCTTCTCTCTCTCGTTCTCTAGTTCCCTTGGCCTCTCACTCGCTCTCTTCCTATCTCAACCTCTATCTCTTTACTTTAAGGTCTTCTGTAGAAGTTTATAGTAATGTAAAAAAATGAATGATAGATTTTCAGTTTATTGAGGTAACGTTTGCACTCACCTCAAGAAACTTTGTGGCCAATTCACGCAGGCTTGGAGTTCCTTGGAGTAAGGACATGCTCATACACGATGTTCCGACTCTAGTACTCGGCAAAATGAAGAAACGGGATGATGAGTTAGGAGAGTTGTACAAACGGTTTTACAAGAGCAAGGAGAATATCACCAAGCATGTATGTTATATGTATCTTTTTCCTCTAATCTTCTTTTCAATAATTATTATTGTTGTGTGTGGTGGTGGTAGTGTTTTTTCTAGTTGTTGTTGCTACTGCTATTGCTGTTATTGTTGTTGTTGTTGTTGTTTTTGTTGTTGTTGTTGTTGCTGTTGTTGTTCCTGTTGTTGCTGTCATCATTATCATTATTATTATTATTATTATTATTATTATTTTATTATTATT
>RQTK01000695.1:207679-225442 GCA_003991915.1 Elysia chlorotica | reverse complement strand
TAGTCTTCATCATCATCATCATCGTTATCATTATCATCATCATCATCATTATTATTATTATTATTATTATTATTATTATTATTATTAGTTGTAGTAGTAGTATTAGTAGTAGTATTACTTTTGTAGGTAATTACTTTGGCCACCCAAGAAGAAGGTCCGCCGTTTGAATCTCAACATGTCATATGCCATCTGCATATAGGATTCTTTTAATAATCCTCACGACGCAAAACTAATCAAATATTACTTTATATGATATACCCTTCAGATGGACTTTCTAATGGAAAAACTGGGTCCCATCAGGAAAGGAACGTTTAGTTCTATAGACCAGGCCCTTAGGTCGGCCAGGCGTTTCCTGGTGTGGGAGAACTGACGGCACAGCTCAGATAGGCGAACGCACTCATCGTGAAGCAATGTGGTATCCACACGGCGCGTACTATGGGGGAAATAGAGAAATTAGCAGGGGCTCAGAAGCAGCCTGACTGGTGAAATCACTGAAATGTAGGGCTATAAAGAATGAAATCTTGAAATGAAGCATTCAGTTGGTCAAGTGATTAGTTAATGAATATTGTCTTTCTATAACACAATAAATCAGTTAATCATTATGAGAGCGGCCTGTGCGATTTATAGAATACATTTACCTAAACATAAAATAAATTATGAATATCAGCAATGTGTTTGTTTTAATATATGCATAAACGGATGAATCAAGTAACATAAAGCCCAACATTGTCAAACTGGGTGCACCAAATAGCTTAGTCAGTAGCGGGCTATTCTATACAGTGGAAGGTTCGAAGTTCGACCATCAGTTGGTGTTCTCTGTCTTTACTGTGTTCCTAGTTAGGAGAGTTCTGTTATTTTGTTGTTGTTTTTTTTTTCTTTGTTTGTTTGTGTTTTGTTTGTTTGTTTGTTTTTGTTTTGTTTTTTTAATATACGACCCAAAGTATCATATTTTTGCCTTTGGGAATCTAGTTCAACTAAAAATGAAGCTATACATAATAATTTCAGTTCGGTTAATTTTATGACTTCGTCTTCTTTTTTAAAGCCTTGAGATATGACCAAAGAGCATTCCTCACATTAATGTTGCACAAAAAGGATAGACTACATTTATCGTTATCAATTGTGTTTATTTTTTTGCTCGACAGGGTGATAGAATTTTACGAATGTGTTAAAATCTGTCAAATCTTATATTCTAACATCTGTCGTATCATGATAAGGAAGCGCTTGCGTTAGACATTAGACTTCTATTCGTGAAACCTCCATTTTGATCCCACTCTTGACTTCGTCTTCTTTTTTAAAGCCTTGAGATATGACCAAAGAGCATTCCTCACATTAATGTTGCACAAAAAGGATAGACTATATTTATCGCTATCGATTGTGCCTGTTCTTTTTTTTTTTTTTTTTTTGCTTGATCGAATGATAGAATATCATCGCTGTGTTAAAATTCGTCAATCTTGTTTTCTAACATCTGCCGTGTCATGATAATGTAGAGCTTGCGCTATATATAGGTTTATGAGCGTTCTGTGACTATTCGCATAAATGCAATAGTATTACCCACCAATCGATATCAAAGCAATTGGTTTTCTCTTCGTGAAACCTCCATTTTGATCCCACTCTAAGACAAAATATGTGTCATATTTCGTCCCCTACAGATTGGGGGTAGATTGCACAAACATGACGTAGCCTACGTCTCGTTGTAAGCCTTCTTATCTTTATATTGCTTTGACGATAAGTAAGATATATCTTGTTTGTGCATTCTACCCTAGATCAGTTTCAGTTTAATAGCTAAGTAAACGATACTTACCTGTAAGTTGAAGTTTGCTGTATGTTCTACAGAACAGACAGTGATCTGCTATGGACCGAATGGGATAGTTCGGGAGTAGCCGAGAAAGCGTCACCTTTTAAAGAACAGGGCAGTCAACTATTATAATCCATATTAAATCTGCGTAATGTAACCCATTATGAGATGCAATTGTGTCAATAGTGATCACTGACTACGTTCTGTAGACTGTGACAGGATGAGACTGAAGTCTAGGTTACCACGCTTCGTCTCTGACACCGCGTAAAAAACTGTCAAACGTTAGCTGTAAGACACGTCCGCGAAAAAGCCTAGTTGCTGACGTTGGACATAAATACAACTAATCAATTGGTCCACTAAACACTATCCGATATTTACCTCCAAGCTGTGAGAGCCTCTGTTTTGAGGTGGGACAGTTGTTTAACAAGGTTGAGCAGGTTCTCAGGAATTGACCGTATGCTCTGGCGGAGTTCTTCGCTTGAGTTGAGGGCATTGTGAAACATTGGAACCGGGGCTATCAAGTAGTTGTTCTTTATTGGTTCCTTGCCGAACCTGAAGTTTTGTGTAAAAAAAGGAAAAAAAACATCATTGAGAATAACATCACATTAATGGGTCAATTTGAGCATTTCAAACATACTTTAAATGTATAAAGTGAGATGTTTATCAACGTGACTGTCATTATCATTTTGGTCTTATATTAGCATTTTGGCAGTGTAACCACATCGTATATCTAGACAGAGTCAGAAAGAATGCTTCATTAATAGCTGAAAATTCACAAAGCAAAGAATGCGGGTAGGCATTATATAGCAAAGGTTTACGAGCGTGTTGATAAAAACAAGTACTATATTGTTTATAGTTCATGTTTTGTCCAAGCAATATTGTTGCTATTAAAACTTATAAAAGAAAAAGTGGAAAATACCTTATTTCGTTAGAAATATTTTGAGTCCATACCAAATGCAGGTTTTTATAACACCAATTAGCATTATTTTCTTATCACATTATAGAGTACAGATCCCTTTTTTACATGAAAAACAACATATTAGGATTTTTAACACTATTTTCACAGCGAAATAATAATTATAGAAATGATATATTATCGATTATCGTCATAAATCCATCAGAGATATTCGTTTACAAGGGCTAAAATATAACTATTAATCAATGGTGAGCAGAGAGAAATAAATTATGAAGTACAGTTTGGGAAAAATAAAGTGTTGTCTTACGTGTAGTTGAAGATGGGTTGGCCGGTCTCCAGTGCGTTCTTAAACTCTGTGTAATTGGCCAGTGCCCGCTCAGCTATGTCTTTCTTTGCATCTAGATTTCTCTGCACCTCCATCAATATCATCCGCCGAACAGAACTAAACATAAGACATTGAGGTGAAAGGTTTATAGATCGTATATTTTATTGGCAACGTGATCAAATTTAGAAAAGTCTCTCACCACTTGTTTTGGTTGTGTGATGTTTGTCCTCCTTTAAACCTTCTGCGTCCTTAATCATCACCATATCTATCATCATTTTCTAACGTGTGATTTCTGTATTTGTCTATATGTTGAGCGAAAGTGATAGTTAAGAAGATTATACATAATTTGATTGCACGTGTATGTTATATGAATTAAAACGTGTATGTTATATGAATTAAAACGATTCTTTACACGAGGTAAATTTTTATTAAACGCTTTTTACTTGTATAAAATTATTTGGTAAAAATATTTTTTGTTCGGATTGTGTGCTGAAGCAAAATGCAATATTGGTTTGGTGATTTTGGATACTAAATGTCTATGTGGTTTTCATATTATGGGGTATGTGTTCACTACTACGATATCGGTGATTGATTCTTTGGGGACGGATGTCCTAAATATCCAGAAAACATACGACAGATATTGGACTGTGAAATGTTAAAAACTACATCTATATCATCCGCCGAACAGAACTAAACATAAGACATTGAGGTGAAAGGTTAATAGATCGTATATTTATTAGCAACATGATCAAATTCAGAAAAGGCTTTCAACACTTATTTTGGCCTGTGTGATATTATTTTGCCCTCCTTTAAAACTTCCGCCTCCTTAATCATCATCATAATTCTGTCATCATTTTCTAACGTGCAATTTTTGGATTTGTTTATATGTTGAGCGAAAGCGAGAGTTAAGAAGATTATACATAATTTGATTGCACGTGTATGGTTATATGAATTAAAACGATTCTTTACACGAGGTAAATTTGTTATTAAACGCTTTTTACTTGTATAAAATTATTTGGTAAAAATATTTTTTGTTCGGATTGTGTGCTGAAGCAAAATGCAATATTGGTTTGGTGATTTTTTTTTACTAAATGTCTATGTGGTTTTCATATTATGGGATAATGTGTTCACTAATTAGATATCGGTGATTGATTCTTTGGGGACAGATGTCCTAAATATCCAGAAAACATACGAAAGATGTAGGACTGTGAAATGTTAAAAACCACTCTAAGACTAACTTATGGACCATGTATGTGTATGCGTAGACGAGACGTCTGGGGTAGGAGTACGTAGGTAATTTGTTTATGTTAAATGCGATATCTGAAATCAAAACCTAAAAAAAAAAATATGATGAAATGAAACTCACTCATTGTCAATGTCTTTATCGCCTAATTGTGCTATTCCAAGCTCCAAATTGAGTAGTAGTAGTAGTAGTAGTAGTAGTAGTAGTAGTAGTAGTAGTAGTAGTAGTAGTAGTAGTAGTAGTAGTAGTAGTAGTAGTAGTAGTAGTAGTAGTAGTAGTAGTAGTAGTAGTAGTAGTAGTAGTAGTAGTAGTAGTAGCAGTAGTAGTTGTTGTAGTAATTTACCCTCACCTTCTCTACTTGGAGAGTAATATTTGAGAGCACTTCTCTTTGTTCTCGTATCTTCTTCTCGATCTGTGCGAGAACCGAAGTGCAGACTTTCTCAAAGTGACGTTCAAGATTCTCTGGGGACAGAAGTTATTCCAAAGGAATATTTTTTTCTAAAATCACCTTTCACGGTTTGGTTTAATTGTTTTGCTTTGTGAGGTTCAATGAGAACATTGAGTGTCTGTCTTTGTATGAGCTAACAACCAATAAGGACATTTAGCTGCATACCACTTGGAACATCTAGCTACTCAACAAAACATCGAGCCTCTTTGCACGAGCTTCTGAGCTATGAGAACTGACAATGGCCTTACCAGTAGGGAAACAATGTACATTGGGCTTCTAGATACTAACCCATAAAAACGTTGAGCTCCTTTCTATGTACGGGCTGCCCACCAATGAGAACATTTAGACTTTATATGTGTGCGAGCTACCCATTGGAATTCTATCTTTATAATTAGATAAATTGATACGCGTCTATGTACGCGCTACCAACCAATGAGAACATTGGACGCCTGTCTATGTACGAGCTACCCACCAATGAGAACATTGGACTCCTGTCTATATACGCGCTACCAACCAATGAGAACATTGGACTCCTGTCTATGTACGAGCTACCCACCAATGAGAACATTGGACTCCTGTCTATGAACGAGCTACCCACCAATGAGAACATAAAACTTCTGTCTATGTACGAGCTATCCACCAATGAGCATTAGACTTTTGCCTATGTTCTAACTACCAACCAATGAGAACGTTGAGTTTCTGTCTCTTCTCTTTGTGCAGACGGTGCGTGACGTCACGAGCTGCGTCATAGCGCGCCTGAAGCTCTGATTGGTCTGTCTGGGCCAGGAAGCGATCCACGGACAGCGGTGACGTCACAGTTTGGGAGACACTCGTGTCGTAGCTTAGGAACTGGCAAGGAACCGGACATTTGCAACTGCAAGTAAACTCTTGTTGCAGCTGATCCGTGCTGTTTTCTAGAGATGAAATAATGCCGATTACATGCAAATTAAAATTCAATGGCTGAAATATTTCTCTCTGCGTCTATCACTCTCTCTGTTTCTCAGTCTCTCTGACTCTCTGTCTCTGTTTATCTCTCTTTCTAGTGGGGCGCGGTGGCCCTGGGGTAGAACATTGGCTTCTGACGCAAAAGGTCCGGATTCAAGCCGTGGCGATTGCGCTCCCTACTGGCTGGGTCAGTATCAGTTTAATGTGATCGGCTATGGTATCCCCGCCCTGTCTCGTGTGTGGCAGCATATAAAATTGTCAGATGTCAGTCTTGGGACCCGTCTACAATATAGGCCATATAGTATGATGTTGGACTTTAAACAAACTCAACCTCTCTCTCTCTCTCTCTCTCTCTCTCTCTCTCTCTCTCTCTCTCTCTCTCTCTCTCGTGTCAGTTGAACAAGTCACACATGAAAGTTTATTTAACTTTGATGTGTCGACAAAGATGCACAGCACACAACATAATAATACATTTTTTTTGAATTGTAGCGGTAAAATACTCTTGCGTGATAGACCACCTGTAGCAAACAAGGAACATCATCGATTATCTAGAAAAAGATTTAAGTTTTAGTCTAAGTCACAACCGAGTTTCCTCGACCTACTTCGCTTTAGATAGACGCTGTGTCTCTTTAAATTGATTAGTTGATTTAATGATCCCATGAAATGTTTAGATTTTGTTTGTTGTTTTCTGTTTGTTTGTTTGTTGCTCGGTTTTTTGTTGTTGTTTTTTGTGGGTTTTTATTTGGGGAGGGGGTTGTTGTTGTTGCTGTTTTTTTGTTTTATTTGTTGTTGTTGTTGTTGTTGTTGTTGTTGTTGTTGTTGTTGTTGTTGTTGTTGTTGTTGTTGTTGTTGTTGTTGTTGTTGTTGTTTTTGTTGTTGTTGTTGTTGTTGTTGTTGTTTGCTGTTGTTTCTTTTTTTTGTAGTTTAGATTATATTTCACACACAAATATATTTTAGAAATCATAACCTTAGAATTGTAATAGCAATGATAACATATTATCATGCCTGCTTATGTTACAAAATTCAGTTTTGCCGAAATGACGTTTAAATGTATTGAACTGTTGTCGGAGATAAGTATAGGAATTATAATTTTAAAAAATATTGTTTTCACCTAAATCGCTATGTTTAAAAAATTCGAAACGCTTAGGGTAATTAAACAGACCTTATGTATGTATAGTAGGTAAGGATTTATTTCTTATTTATTTCAAAAGTCACAATACATTTTCAGCCAACCATTTTTAAATTCCTTTATATTATACCGACATTTTCGTTTAAATAACCTTGGTAGTTGTTCTCGAAACAAAATTATACATTAAACCAAACTGTATACCATTAGCAACTATTTATGTTACGGTGAGCGTGTAGAAAAAGTAGCACATTGTGTTACATGCACAATCACAGTCTCTCCAAACTATTTGTATAGCGTAACTGGAGTACACAATATACCTGCGCCAGAGGATTGCGTCCATTCGACCTCTAACGTTAACGTATACTGCGCAGTTCAAGAACCGCAAACACTGTACTAAGCATCAAAACGAGTAATTATGTTAATAGCTCTTATAATCACTCAGAGGTCATTTCTTTCTCACCTATAGCTTTGCAGTGCCTACCTACCAGTGTTAGGAATGTAGCACTTATAATACTGCTCCAGTGTGCATTCAGGAACTCCATCTGAAAATACAAAATACAAAAAAAATTAGAAGTTACAACAAATCATGCTTTCTATTTCTTTGAAATGCTTCCACCATGGCTCCATCTTCTCTAATGCACTACGACTTAATATGTCCTCTGTTTATATTAGAATTATTTTTTATCAAAACACATGTATTGTGAATAAGCTCGATATTTTTGGATGCCTAATATCATGTTAATTTATTTTCAGAAATCACAAAGTTATTAGATTTTCTTAGCTCACACTGCCAATGAAACAATAAGACATACTTTATGAAATAGCGATTATTTTTGTATGCTTCGAATGAAAATCATATATTGAGACTAGCAAACATTTTGTCATATGATGTAAGAGAAATACAACAACAAAAATCATGTCTTGTTTTTTGTTTTGTTCAATTCATCTTCATAAAATAGGATAAAGTAGGCTTAACAATTGTATCTGTCATCCTAAAACTCTTTGAATTTTGTTTTTCACCTGACATAGTATTCAGGAATTGTAGCAACATTTAATTTTGATTTGGGTTAATGGTTTCATAATAAATAGGTATTAGCCTTTCTTAAACATTAACAAACATAAGCTATACATGTAATTCAAAATAGTTATTATTATGGAAAACTGCCCCTGTCTATCTGAAATTTAACGTCAAATTCCTCTATAAAAAATACAGCAACAAAATAGACGCAATCACATTTATCGTTTTGCAGTTTTTATCCATAGAATGATTGAAACGGGATCAACATTTTCACTTAAATATATGTTTCTACTTAGCAACTAAACTGATGTGTAGAACCGATATTGAGTAATGGGTACTCGATTGGACCCACCACTGTGGTCGGACAAACAGAAACATCCTTTGTGGCTTTTGATCTTCTATCACCCTGACTGCCTGGTCCTAACATTACACGTGCCACAATGGGGTAACGAAAATGACGAATTACAAAACTGAGAGGCTGGGAATGACTATTTGGTTTTAAAAGCTTGTAATATGTCTCTATTGATTACCATTTAAGCGATTATCCCCTTACACACCCAAAGTATAATAAAAGTAGTATCTCCAGTATTCTTTTGCGCGTCTATGCGTCAAGGAAACAAAGCCATCTCCAAGGGTGAAGTCTCGATGTTTTGAATAAATTCCCTTACGGCAATGACACCCCAGAGCGAGATACTAGGGACTTGGTTGGTCACAGACGCGACGCCGACTAAGATACTTCAGTAGGAGAAAAACGCGGCGACTAGGCCATAGCCGGGCTATGCATGGAAGACCGACTTTTTAAACCCAGCGCCACGATGCTCCACTAGTAACATGATAGGGTGAAACAAAGACTGTACAATAATATTCTCTGGTTGAACTATTTCCATTTTATCAATTAAAGTCAGGCCTTCCTTAGTGGAAAATATATGTGTGTGTGTGTTTGTGTGTGTGGGTGGGATGAAGCTACATACCTATATCAGGCATATAGTAGAGCCGGCATCCGCATAGATCCTGTAGCAGGCGGGTCTTGCAGTCCACCTGGCAGGCCTCTGTGGAATAGTGCTGGAAGTGACGTAACGGTGGGGAGCTGCACTGGCCGTGGGGTTCTGGCAAGTTATTGAACTGAAGAGACAAAAACAATAAAATGGTTTCATGTAGTAGTAGTAGTAGTAGTAGTAGTAGTAGTAGTAGTAGTAGTAGTAGTAGTAGTAGTAGTAGTAGTAGTAGTAGTAGTAGTAGTAGTAGTAGTAGTAGTAGTAGTTGTTGTTGTTGTCATTGTTGTTGTTGTTGTTGTTGTTGTTGTTGTTGTAATGGTAGTATCGTATGGCTACAACTCCACCTTTAGCATGTTAATCCAATATGTTAGCCTGTTATTCGCACACTAAACTGTATTCTCCAACAAGTTTTGTAACACGGAAGTGGAGGATTATAAAATGGTCGTTCGTTTCAGGTCTTCTATTACATCGAGAATTAGTGGATGATTCCCTCGATTGCCATTTAAGCATATTCAGGGAATCAACCACTTGTACTCATGGTCATGCTGCCTAGATGATCCGTCGCCGTAAATGATCTTTAAGAACCAAGGCGACGTTGTTGTACAAGGATATAGCTGCGCTTTTAATGACAAAGACATTATAACGTACCGAGATCATGGATGTTCCGACAAAAACATTACAACGTACCGAGATCATGGATGTTCCGACGAAGACATAACAACGTACCGAGATAATGGATGTTCCGACAAAGACATTACAACGTACCGAGATCATGGATGTTCCGACAAAGACATTACAACGTACCGAGATATGGATGTTCCGACAAAGACATAAACGTACCGAGATATGGATGTTCCGACAAAGACATTACAACGTACCGAGATCATGGATGTTCCGACAAAGACATTACAACGTACCGAGATAATGGATGTTCCGACAAAGACATTACAACGTACCGAGATAATGGATGTTCCGACGAAGGCGAACGAGCCTGCCGGCAGCACGAGGCCCAGCCCCCTGACCTGGGGAAACTGGTGCGGGTGGTGCAGGAGAATCTTCACGCCGGCGGCGTCGCTGGGCCCGGGCATGTACTCGTACTGCTCCACGTTCAGGATCAGGCTCAGCCCGTTCTCGGAGCCTGGGGGTAAAGGATAAGGACAGTGGTGTTTTTGTGTAGAGAAAGATGTAAAGATGTAAAGAGAAATGCAAGGAAAAAGAAAAGAAGCAACCCTCTCACATGCACATAGAAAAAATAAGCTTAGACAGTTTTTTTGACATAAGACATTATATATAGAGAAACGCAAAGGTTAAACAATAGAAATATCGCTATGGGAGATCTCCGTTTTCGGAAAAGGGGTGGAATTTGCAAAATGTTCATAATTCGACACATTTTTAATGTTTATCTTTTGGTATCTAAGTTGGTGTCTAAGTTCTAACAGTCAATAGTCTTGATCTCATAAGGCACACTGTTTAAACCATTTTTTCTTTAGGCGAATTCCAGTGGCCTCTCTACACTAAAAATTTAGTTATTGCAGTATTGATAGTAATAATTAGTAGAGAAAAAAGAAATATTGTTAATGTGAAAGGTAAAAGGGACGCATGTATGGAGAATAAACAGTGAGAATGAAGGTGGAGAGAGAAGAGAGAGAGAGGGGAAGAGGGGAAAAGAGAGAGCTAAGAGAGAGAGAGAGAGAGAGAGAGAGAGAGAGAGAGAGAGAGAGAGAGAGAGGAGAGAGAGAGAGAAAGAGAGAGAGAGAGAGAGAGAGAGAGAGAGAGAGAGAGAGAGAAAGGAAAGGAAGAAAGAGTGACAAAAAGAAAAAGCGAGGAACACACACAGTTAATAACAGGGATTAATCAATGATTAAAGAAAATTGTTCTTAGAACGTAGAACTACCTGCGTCATCAACAGACAGAAACTCCTGGCTACCTTCCCTGGGTTGAGCGTTGAAGGAGAAGCAAACCCCACTGTCTGTAGCTATTGCAGAAAAGTTCCACCATCCACACTCCTCCCCTCTCCATTTACACCTGTGACGGATTAAACAATAGGTAAATGTGTTGTAATAGTTTAAGGGGAAACGGGATGAGAGGAGACAGAAAATCAAATGGAAAAGCAAAAACAATAAACTTGGAGTACAGCCATGCAACTCCTTGGTTCTAAAACAAAATAACAATAGAAGTCAAAGACATCTGCTTGTTTTTGGCTTCATTAGTACCTTTGTTATCATTGAATACATGGATATGGTGTGGGCGAGACAGACAGACATGCATAGACACCTAGACACAGACACAGACAAAAAAAGAGAAGAGAAGAGAGAGAGAGAGAGAGAGAGAGAGAGAGAGAGAGAGAGAGAGAGAGAGAGAGAGAGAGAGAGAGAGAGAGAGAGAGAGAGAGAGAGAGAGAGAGAGAGAGAGAGAGAGAGAGAGAGAGAGAGAGAGAGAGAGAGAGAGAGAGAGGGGGGGGCGGGGGAGAGAGAATTTTGTAGAGTACTAATTTAAGAATTCACACAAAGAAACAGCTTGATATTTTATTTACATTGTATTTGTTTTTCAGTTTATGATGAGGGTCTAGCCGGTATTTGTTCTTTTTAATCATTCATTTTTCAGATTATTCGATGAAGACATTTACATTTTGCGAATGTTTTAAAACCCGATACATGAAGTCGCATTGTTTCTGTTATCATTCTGTTTCCTGATCCATTGAGCGATCAGGTTTGAATCAAACGAGAGCTTTCACAATTTCATCTAAATCTTCAAATAAACGCAAATACCCTTTTCCCCTTTTAACGTGATTTATAAGACACCAATCTTTATGCCAGTTGTATTTGTTTCCCCTGCTCTGAATGTACACGGCATTAGTTTTTTAAAGCAATAATATGGCAGCGCATATACGCTCTTTTTTTTTAACTTACCCGATGATCATATCCTTTGGCAGATGACCAGCCTGGCTGTAAAGTTCTCCAAAGGAAAGGCCAGTCGCATTAAGAGCGTTCAAATCGGAGCCGTTGAAGTTCCCGTCATCTCCAAATAAATTAGAAATCAGTTCATAGTGGCCAGATTTTTCTGCCGCTGTCGTTCTGGGAACGGACATTAAGGGAATTAGAGAAATTAATTAGATTAAAATCTTTATGAACAGATTATAGATATCTTGTTCGTAACTTGAAACATATGACTTTTATAAAATAAGATGATATTAATGAGAGATCAAAATGTGTATAGAAAAGAATATTCTGTTAGTGTACGGAGAGTCTGTACAATAAATTGGCGTATCATAAAAACGCATGTATAATGGTAAACTGTATAATTTATTTACTTTGTTATATCGAAGTAAAGGCAATGATGAAAAGGATAATGTAGAGAAAGAAAAAAAAGCACAGAAGAAAAGCGATCGGAAGTTCCTGTTAATTCATACATTGTTATTAACCCTTTCAATGTGATGTAAGATTATTTTCTACTTTTCCGACTCTGACGTACTTGGGATTTCATTAAGTACTGCCAAATTAGATTTAAAACAAGAGTTGAAGTACCCATCCTCCAGTTGGTCAGTTGGGTTCTTTCCAATTTGACGAATAATTTATACAAATTGGTGATATAGGGATTGTAGAATCTAAAACCCTAGGCGCGAAGAGAGTAAAGCCTTCTTAGTGTGTCAGAAGCGCATAGCCTAAATACCCTCTTTGGATAAAAATTTCTTTGTAACAGTGAAACGTGGTCGTCTTTTCGTGATCAAAATCGAACACTCAACAAAATGGTGGTATTTATGAATGTGTTCATTGTAACAACTTTTTTTAAAATTTGTGGAGCAAAATCTTTAGAGTTATTTCAAGTCAAAAGTTTTTAAGTACGCTGGACAATGATTAACAATTAATTACTTTAAAGTTTTAAAACATTGTTTACCCCGAGATAAAGGTGCAATCACACCATTTTCTAGGAGTCACTGCTCATAATTATGAAAAAGGGATTGTGATTTGATTACATTGTGTATTTCGTTGACATTTGTTTGTTCCTGGCGTTTTTTTACAGTTGTTTTCCATTGTTGTTCCGTGTTTGTGTTCGATTTATTTTAAATTTTTCTTCCTCTATAGCCAATGGATATACATTGTTTCGGTGTTTTTAAAATAATTATACTCCATCACTGCACAAGCCATACCATACTTTCGTCACACAGCACTTTGTAATAATATGTGTGAAGTAAAATACAACAATTAATTTTTTGTAAACAGGGCAGTAAGATACAACCAGGCGTTGTTGGTTTATGAGCTGTTGGTGTTAGTAAACCCCACCACAAGTCAGTGGACTTGGTATTTTTTGCTTTTCAACAACAACAAAGAAATGCCAAAGATTTGCTTTGCATTGGAGCGAAAGCATGACTGTTTGTGGTGATTAAAGAAGATGAGTCATTATGAAAGCACGTGTTATATAGAAGCTGGTATTTATTATTTGGTTGCCAGCTCTAAAAAAAACTATAATTTATGGGTGACTCCAAATCCATCAACTGCAAATGACATCCGCAACTGCTCCATTTATAATAAACATTCAATTTACTCAGGGTGGAAAATTCCAATGCTTAAGTTAATGTGTCAAGTGTGAATGCACAATGTTGTCGACCCTTTTATTTCAACATTACCCATATCGCTGCGTAAATGTATGTATTATTCCTGAACCGATCTGCGTGTTATGGTTAATTGTTTTTATGGGTTTAGAGATCGCAGGAAAAGTCGACGGCCTACCCCTTTGAACCACTTAATTGCGCAAATCACTCTAACAGTAGTTAGGAGGAGGTTGTTAAAAAAAACTGGACCAGAATTAGCCTTCGTTAAAGAATACAAGCCCAAACCCCCCAGTGAATTTTTTTTTTCTTTTGGTCTCACTCATCAACTTCCAAACAAGCAGAATTGTCAAGTTTCAACCCACATCGCTCGCCCTTCTTGATCCTTTTGCTGATAGAGTCGCAGGTTAAGCGAAACAAAAGTGGTAGATCTGCATACTAAGCCTTATCAACAGATTGACGCTTAACAGTCCTGCTGGTGCCCGTATAGAAGTCGGTGGTCCCACCTGCAAGTACAACCCAGTAGTAGATAATAGGTTTATTCCACCTGCAAGTACAACCCAGTAGTAGATAATAGGTTTATTCCACCTGCAAGTACAACCCAGTAGTAGATAATAGGTTTGTTCTATTTCCGCGGCACTTAAAATCCACATAATTTTAATGAGGAAAAAAAAGGGGTGGAAAAGGGGGAGAGGGGGGGCTGAAGGTGGAAAAAATTAATTCTCTGACCTGTTTGTTGTTTATTTTGTGGATGTTTTATTATTAAACCACGAGAATATTTCTTTATTTTGGGAAATAACGATTGTTTATCATACGAACTCAATCACTGAATTTAAACTCCAAATGCAGTTTACTTGTAACTTTTGCAGAAAACTCTTGCTTTTCGTCAAGCCAATGACGAGACCCTTTCCAGTATGTCTCCACGGTGTATTTCAATTGCCATTTTAAACACTAAAAAAACAACAACGCAGTATCAGTGAAAACACTGCATCCAGTAATAATGATGAAATCAATACAGCATTCACTTTATAGGTGATTTATGTAGAAGCACTGAAACAATAGGAAACATTAGAAAACTAGCAACAGAAGAATTAACGAAGTGAAATAACAAAAATACCCCCCCCCCCCCTACACAAACACACACACACACATAATAACTATAGCATTAGCAATGTATACGGAGAATAAGAAAACTCACCTAAAGGCATTCTGATTACAGATGGTTAGGGTGGGGAACTGCAAAGTCTCGTTAAAGTTAATTTTGACGTTGACTGTTACAGGCCAGGAGTAGTAGTAGATGCCTCGGTCCAGGACTTGGTACAGCATGGTGAACAAGCAGAATGAAAATATAACCAACCATAGCAGTCTGGCATATAGAAAACAAAGGATGAAGAATTATTCCATTATTTTAAAAAAAAGTGTAAATGAAAATATGAGAAAGAAGACTGAGAGAATTAGATGGGCATGAGACAGCATGACCATTGTGTAAATAGGAGATAGTATATATACTGCTTTAAGAATAAAAAAAACTTGTTTTCGGTGTTTCTTTTGCATATGTGAAAACCCTTTTAATGGGGTGACCATTTTGAAACACATCCTGCTTCATCAAATACTCCAAGTTTTCGATAAGGTTCGGTTTTTAGTTTCAAAAGATCCTTAGATATTTGGTCCCTTTGTTGGTCTTATGACATCTGGCAGAATCTTTCCTCTTTTACATTTCCTTGATCTAAACAAGATCAGCGCCAAAACTCTGGACGCTGCTTTGTATCTAACGTGTTTTAACAATAAAATTTCGCCAGGTTGTTAAATCATCCCATGCATAATACGAATAGCACGTAGGTCTAGAACTGAAAAATAGAACTTGGATTGATGTACTCTATTGTCTCAGAATAATTTTGCCTTTCAGGGATTGACTTCTTGCAACTGAATAATGTAAATCACAATCGAAACCAGGTTTCATCAATTTACACCCGTGCTTTAAAAGTACCTAGCCTATATCTGAAGTAAGATAGCCATATGTCTTGTTTGGTTTTTTGTTTTGTTTCTTAACCAGCAGTTCTTTTTTCTTTTGGGCCTAATATTTCGCCGAACCTAATGAATGTTCGAACTGCTCATGGTGCAATGGTAGAGACAAGGTCATAATATTATAGCATTTCCAATTTACATACAAGTTGGTAGTGGACAAGCAGTATTGTCTTACCTGCGAATGATAAAAGCGTGTCTCAGCCAGATGTACCGCAAACCGTGGAGGGAAGTCTGCTCGGTGAAATCCACCCAGTCCTTGTGACATCCTGGAATGCAACAGCGTTTACGTCGTTTCTTTGGACCTGCTTTCTCTTTTACACTTTTAAGATCACCCTTTTCATCTTCGTTGCTGAATCTTACCGACTCATCGCACCCATTTTTCCTTGGGGAATAAGTAGCCATGTCATTAGATTTATGTACTCCGGTTTTCCCCGACCTTGAAGAGTTGTTGGATACCTTCCTAGTCGTTCCTCAGATTTAGGAACTTATTGTGTCAGTGGGTCCGAAAGTGTTCATTATTGTTTGAAAGTTTCAAAGCTAGATTCACGTTCCCGCCTATCTAAGTGTTATGGTGATCTTAATGTTTCAGATAATTTGGATTTTTCTCGTCGACACCAATATTGTGAAAGTTTTGATTTTTTTTTCTTTTTTCGTCTATGTAAGAGATGTAGCTTTTATCCTTTGGTCACATTTCCAGCTGAGCCAGATAAAGAAAACTGCGTCTAATCGTATAAAGCAATTTCTATTGATTAGTTAAGTGTGATACATAAAATCAAAAATTGTTGTTGCTTTTTTTTTGTTGCTTTTTTAGTATTGTTGTCAATGTTATTGATTCTCATTCATATAGAAAAAAATGCAAGTAGAAAAGTTTTCGACAGGCGCACGAACGGGAAGATGTAAGAAAAACCACATTTCTGTTGATTGATCATTTGACTACGAGAGATACGAGCGAGGATAATAGAAAAAACGATTCAACAGACTAACTTTCTATTTATCACTAATATTTTACCCGAGCGCTGTTACACTTGATATGAATAATAATCATCTTTGTCACTGTTATCAAATTCTCTGAATTGAAACTGAATAATTGACATAATTAAATGTGTAATGAAACATACACACAACTCTAAGAAGTATGTTTGGTTTTCGAATTAGGCTATCCATGAGAAAAACATAACAATGGTTTTGACATGATAAAACACGAGATTTTCGTTAACATGTTGTCCGAACATCTCACATAAATATTACAGTTTGTAGACAAATCGACACAATAAAAACACAAAAGTATTTTAATTTGTTATGGAATCGAAATTTGCATGGTAAACAGGTTGCACCTTGTCATGGATAGGAACAGTCATTCCCCGTGTCCATTCCAGACATAGCAGATCTATCTGAGCCGTTCCATGGGAATGCTTGGAAACCACTCCCGCCTACTCCACGCAAGGCGCACCCATTCTGTGAGGCGAGCACTCATCATGCAGCCAGTCAGTCAGTAAGTCGCGACAGTCTCGTGTTGTTTACCAGAGAGTATAGATTTAGTGAGACGTTTCACAAAAACAGCTCACAGTGCTATTAATATGAGGAGCCACCGCGACAAGTTAAGGCGGCTGGCCAATCTTTGCACTGAGTTGGTACAAGTGTTTAAAGAAAAAAAAGCAACCACCTTAAATACTCAAAAGTCTAATACACAACAATGGAAAAAATGAGGTAGTCACTGCCTACATAATAGACACTATTGATTTTTTCTATATCATTCTTATTATTACTGTCCTGATTTTATATCGAATATACCAGTTTAAGGACAGTTCAAAATATAGAGTTTGGTTTTAATCGATGCGAATGTTTTAGGCCTACTCTTCTTTTGAATGATACACATTCCAAATAATCGGTGCACATACTTGGAATTTAGGTGTTGTTGTTTTTTGTTTTGTTTGTTGTTGTTTTTTTGTGTTTGTTTTTTTTAGATTTACAAAATACACATAGTTTGGGTTTAACCAAAGTTTAACCAAGTTGGTTAAACATTCTCAATAATGTTCCAGATGAATTTTTGTGAAGATTCAGAGAATAATTAAAAACTACGCATGTCGTGAACTGAGGGAAAACAAACTCACAACGTTTTGAACTTCATCCACACGACATTTTTTTTCTTTTACTAGAGACACGCATTGCCTTTAACGGCATTATTCCAAATATTTTTGTTCCTTCAGGATTGGTAGGATCTTTCACTGCATCGTATGAAATCGAGGTTTGGTTACTTATAGGGGAATCTCTTTGGGTTACTCCTAAATGTATGAACTCTCAATATATCGTTTAGGTGTAGGCCTACATGAACGCGTCTCAAAATTAATGCTAGCTGACAGTAATTCAAGTCATATAAC
>RQTK01000695.1:195175-207665 GCA_003991915.1 Elysia chlorotica | reverse complement strand
GTAAAACAATTTAATGTCAGTTCAAAATACAAAGTTTGGTATTAATCGATGCGGGTGTTTTACTCTTCTTTTGAATGATGCACAGTCTAAATCATCGGTGCACATACTTTGAATTTTGGTTATTGTTGTTGTTGTTGTTGTTGTTGTTGTTGTTGTTGTTGTTGTTGTTGTTGTTGTTTTAAGATTTACAAGATACATATAGTTTGGGTTTAACCAAGTTGGCTAAACATTCTCAATAATGTTCGAGTTTAATTTTCTCTGAAGATTCAGAGAAAAATTGAAAACTACGCACGTCGTGAAGTGAGGGAAAACAAACTCACAACGTTTTGAACTTCATCCACACGACATTTTTTCTTTTACTAGAGACACGCATTGCCTTTAACAGCATTATTCCAAAGATTTTTTTTTTGTTCCTTCAGGATTGGTAGGATCTTTCACTGCACCGTATGAAATCGAGGTTTGATGACTTGTAGGGGAATCTCTTTGGGTTACTCCTAAATGCATGAACTCTCAACATAGCGTTTAGGTGTACATGAACGCGTCTCAAAATTAATGCTAGAATGACAGTAATTCAAGTCGTATAACTCTCGTCGACGTTTAAAGCGAATAATACACGTCCGGTGTAAATAATCCATGATGGCTGCAGGTGTCATGTAAACAAAAACATTGGAGGTGAGCAATCTGTGTTGGTTGGCCTTACAGTATTTTTAAATTAAACAATTGTGGTTCATTATCATTATAAAACTGAAGATTTGATAATAGATCAAAATGTTGAATTTATCTTAGAAGATATCCTGTTTGAACCTAGATCTAGATCATTGGATTTCATAGATCTTAAATCACACTTTGCAAAAGTTCGAGTAAGTGTTCAATAGGTCCTAGAATCCTTAGATATAGATCTAGATAATGTATATTTTTAAAAGAAAGTGCTCACTGTAGGTTGTTTTTATCCCCATCTAGGCCTAGTAGATCGAGATGCAAGTAGCCAAAGGACCAGGAATTTAAAAAAGAGATGAAGAAATAAAGAAAAATATATTTCTTCGCTGTCTTAGTCTCTGAGCACAGAAAGGGTAATAAATTTAGGCTCTATAGATAATAAGATCTAGAGATCTAGGCTTCTTCACTCCCCATTGACACAAAAAAATGATGGGAAGTAGATCTAAAAATTTCTATAGAATATTACAAAAATACATTAAGACTGAGAGGGTGAGTTGCAAAAAAGATGTAGGACTACCTGTAATTAGTAGTACTTTACTCAGTAAAATATGGCCACTGAGCCTCTCAGGACCTCATTACATAAATTGCGTTCTAATTTCTCAGAAACACCAAAAAACTGTCTATAGACTGATGGTGACATGCCTCCGCACCCTTAAAAATGCCCTCATTTAAGATGCTTGCATTTTCACTTTGGTACAATTATAGTGATATAAACAAAGTAATGGTCATTTTTAATCCCTGCTTTGGAACTCTCCCTGTCCTCAGAAATTTAGTAAACTTAGTAGGCCTATTTCTTCCTCTTTAAAATTTCTCCCAATTTTTTTTATTTCCTAAGCTCGATCAGCATTCTCATGTATCAAAAACGTTCTGAACACCAATACATGTGCAGCTTCTTTCCCAAAACCCAGGCAATGCATCTTAAACTCATAATGTTCTAAAGGCATTGTTCTTCTTTCCTACAGAGTATTTTTGTCATTCTCACACAATAAAACAGTGTACATTTTTCAACTCATGAACATGAATAGTTGTTATGTTTTTTGTTGCGTTTTTTTTCAGACTTTTTACCTCTTTTCATGTTGTCTAGGTGGAGTTGGGATCAAATAATTTACGTTGAGAACAAAGGATGCAAACATGTCATATCCAACACTACTCTGGTTTGCTGGCTATTCCAATGTGTCGTCAGTGGTGATTGTCATTATCTGCTTTATATTAATGGCAATTTTCATCACACTTGTGAGGTTTGTAACTGAGCTGTTTATGTTAAAACAATCATAAAATGATTTCAATTATTTCATGCCTCTAGATATATTTGTACAGATCTATGATGTAGCCAGTAAGATGTTAGAGAAGAGCTGAGATGTAAAAGAACAATATCTGCCTTTGATCAAACTTTCTGTCCCTTCAGTTAAAAACTAAGACATTAAATTTGTTTAAACTTAACATTCAGGGACATACACCACCATTTCTTTGAGCAATCCAGTAAACAAGAACAATCAGCAGCTACAAAAAACTGATCTTAAGAAAAACAGTCAGGAAGAGGAATGTCACTCGCCCAACACTTGATACTTAAAAATACACTTTTCATTTAAGTTGGACATATAGGAGGAGTATCTGAAAGTTGCACTTTTAAAAAGTTAAGAAACCCTAGGTCAAATAAATCACATCAATAAATCCAGGGGAATAATATTTTGTAAAATGCAGACTGTCAGCCATATTTAAAAAACCCATAGCATGTCAGCTTAACTATGTTGTCCAACTATTTATTTGTACCGTTCTGACAGATTCTAGGCAGTACTAAGCCTACAATCTTGTACTTGCGTAGAACTCGACCAAAAGGTGTTTTCAAGATACAAGTAATTATGTTTACAACATCATTGGAAAAAATTGTCACTTGTAATTGTATATCTGTCTGTTAACAAATGTGTTATTTTCTTGTTTGCATTTTTTTTATAGCATGAATGCAGATTTATCAAGGACCACCCAACCTCTGCTTGGTGCTGAGCAAAGAAATATGGTGAAAGTGGTCAATCCGTTTTTCCTCCAGCTTGAAAAGCAAGAAAAGCTTTTAAAAGGTAGTATTCTTCAAGAAGCTTAAATTCCATTTTTTTTTTTTTGTGCATTAACTTTTTCTTCAAAAGAATGGGCTGAAAAGAATAATAAATACTCATTGAATGTTTAGATTTTTTAAGATTTTGATGCTTTAAAAATGATCTGAGTTAAAGAATCTGTTCAACTTAGAGGAGGATATGAAGTAAGAAGATTCTATTATAAAATGATAAAAGAGTTTTCTATGTTCTGCATAAAGATCTCTATGGCAACATTATACTCCTGGTCTTAACAAGTTATATATAATTATTTTACATTTATACAAATCCAGCCAGAAGAAAAGAACACGTAAAGGGTGGGAGAGGGGGGTGGTGATTGAAGCTGCAACCTTCTGTTTAGAAGTCACACCCTTGGATCACTTTATCCCCCTTGAGCAACCATGGAATTAAACCATGGGGTTTTGTAGGCCTCCAATGTGAAAAATAGTTAAATAGGTGAAGCTTTAATTAAGAAAGGATATTGAGAGAACAAATATTCTGAAAAGTAAAAATATTAGAGTGATAGCATGAAATCCTTTTTTTTTTTTCAAAAAGATGTATAGTGTCATTAAATTCGCCCAACACATGCAAAATGATTAGATTCTTTTTCTCAATTTTCAGATGGTCTCAGTTTTCACCTGTCAAGATTGTGTCCTTGCAATGCTGTGGTGCTATGGGGAGTCAAAATCAATTCTTTTCATGACTTTATTCTGAAAAAGGGTCATGAAATCCGCAAAAATCTTTTATCTGAAGACCTTTCAGATATTGCCCTTCTTGATCCTCTACACAAAGAAAATTTTCAGTAAGTTTCAAAATTTTTGCCTGGTTGGTTGTTTTCTTTAAGTTCAATGCCAGCATCTGGGCTTTATTGGAGACAAGTTCCAAGAGTAGCGTCTGACACATTAATAATATGGGAAATATTTCAGTACTTTTTGTTGTTTGTTTCTTTTGGTACATAGATGAAAATACACTTAAAGTTGTGGTTAATGTTTTGTCAGTTCTGTCTCTTTTTTGTGACAGTGTGAGAGGTTAATAATGCAAATACTACTTCTTAAACAAACCCTGTCATATGTAAGAAGTGTAATGAGAGTATATTCCCTGTTTATAAAATTATATTTAATGTTAACAGAACTAAATACACCTTTGAATTTGTTTTTTCTTTTTTTTTTTAGTTTCTGGTTATGACTTGGGTCAATGTGAAAATGTTCTCACCGGCATATACAGCTAGAAATATTCCACTGTAGTAACAGTAGCTATACCTATCCATAATGTGAAAGGCCTGCTTCCTAGACCTGGATTTTTAAGATTTGATAAACATTTTTATTGTTTTTGTAATTTGAAAGCTATGATGGGTTTTCATCTCATCAAGCATTTTTCTTGATAATCATAATTATGTGAATGTGAACAATATTTTTAAATGTGTAAATCAACAAAAAGTTTTATTGATCGATTTAAGGAGGATATTTTTTAGGGAAATTAACTGATTTTTTTAATTTTTTTTTTTTCGTTCTTTGTATGAACTACATGTGTCACCATTAATTTTTACCCACTGCAGGTTTTCCAACCTAGGAGATGATGATATGTTTATCCCCTGCCCTGCTGGTGTGAACAGTTCAACACTAGGAACCATCCCTAGACAGCGCTACCCTGTGGCAGTGTTTGTCTTTGTCCCTGAAGCTCCAGAGAGGATCTGCCCCAATGATGAAGGGGACTCAGAATGCAGCAATAACATAGTGAGTTGGCTTTCTTTTTTTTTTTTTTTGTAGAAAAGAAGCTTTCTACAAGTTAGATGTCTCCCAAAGAATGAGTAAAAAAAAAATAATGTCTGATAATTGTTCTGCTGCCATACAGGGACAGGGTGCAGATACCAGGACTTCCGTCTCAAACAACTGTTTAATTGACACAAAACCAATAAGTAAAGGCAAATTCCTACTAGTAAATCTCTCTAATTTTTTTTATCAAACTGTGCACCTCCCTAATTGAAGCACAACACCCTATCACATAAACCAGCTCACTCTGATAGTGAGTTTGTTGAGAAAGGAATTAATGTATACATTGTATACATCTTTACATCAGTTGAAGCCATGACTTTGGGGACTTTCTTTACATCTTTGTGTCCTTAGTATCTAGGCTAACTTTGATTTTAGGCATGTGTAAGTCTTTTATTCAGCCATTTTCTAAAATATTTAAATTCCTGGCTAAAATTAAAACTTTCTTTTTCAACTTCAAGTTGAATTCATAACTGCTGGTGAAAGTCAGGGGAAAAAATAGAAAATAATATACTGAGCTACCCAAATGATACTAAGCAGACCTCTTACTCTGTTAACAGATGTGATTTGGAGCTGTATGAAATATATGTTTTGGAAAATAAACAGCACATGACTGAATTGCAAATTATTCATAAATTCACTATGTCTTACTTTAAGGTGAAGGTATATTGATTTTTTTCATACCTTTTTTTTTTAACAGAGCAGAATTGGATTGAATTTTACAATGTGGGGTTTACTTCATATTCAAGGATATATACTTTTTGTATTTTATTGTTGCTTCACTTTTTTTTAGCTTTCCCTCTTTTTTCCTATTTTAAATATTGTATAATTCTTTTAATTTCTTCGTAGGTGGGCCTTATTTCTGTGATTCATTTGAAGGATGAAATTGTGACTCAGTCTTCTCATGTAATACAACAATATATAAAAACGGCAGGAGTTCCAATATATTCCTTAAAGGTATGTATCATTCTGAAAATTGCTATCTGTGGGGAGGACTTTCCAGTTTTGGTGCGGTGCATAAAAATGACTAGAAACTTTTTAGATTTTTTTTTTCATTTTGGACTTTTTAGCAGCCGCAAAAGATCAAAATAATGATTCTTTGCATATCAAGAAAAAAAAATTTAGGATATGAGTTTATGTGCGACTTTGCAACAGATTCATTTTTTTTTAACTTTTTTTTTGTATCCTCAGCCTCTTTTTGTAAATAGTCCATCAGAGGGACACTCCCCTGAGGAGGGCAACAAATCTCAAGATGATGAAGAGGGCAACAATACAGGTGTACAAAACAAGTCTTGTTATGATGGTGGTAATCAGAGCCAAACTGGAGCATGTGACACAGGGGACTCAAAAGTCAGTGATGGTGATACGTGTAGCTCTTCCACTGTCCCTCCAATGGGAAACAGTTCTGTGATCAATGAATCCAGTCCATCTGACTCTGCTGAAGAAGAATTCTCTAACATTGGCCTGAGGAGGCGTAGGCAGCCATTATCAACTCTCGAGTCTGAAAATGGTTTTCAAAGTAATGATGTTAATGACAGTTTTGTTTCCGAGAATAGTGGCAGAGAGAACCAAGCCAGCCCTGAGAGTGCAAGACCAGCTGAGTGTGTTGTGTGCCAGACAAAGAAGGTTGTGTGTGTTCTCCTGCCGTGTCGACACGCCTGTGTGTGTTTCAGGTGCTTTCAGTTGCTGGACAGGTGCCCCATGTGTCGTGGCTCTATAGAATCTTACTTTCTTCTCTCACAAGAGGCTGGAGATGAATCAGAGTCAAATAATGAAGGTGGTAACGAAGACAATGAAGTCATTCACAACATGGAGCAACAAGCTGTCAACGCCTCTTTTGCTGAAATGTGGGAGAGGCTCAATATGAGGTTAAATGCATTTCTGGGCTTCAGGTAGATGGAGACTTTGAAATGATGTTTGAAGGTATAATACATTTGTGTTCAGGAACACTTTGTTTTTAGATTTGTGCTAGTAAGTCAAAGTGCTTGTCATTGGATAAATTAGTACATATGACAATGAGTATGAATTTACAGGTACAGTTGTAATGCTTTGCTAAGTCAAGAGATTCTTTAGAAAATAATTGTGTTGCCTTTGTGAAACTAAGAACAATTCTGATTGAATTGCAAATGATAGCTTCTAGAACCTTGTGTCGAATTGTTATTTTTTTGCATTTGAACTTAAGAGTTCAAATCCCTGTAAAATCACCTTGGCCTGACTTGGAATTTAGTTGCTACGATGAAGATAAATGCTTTTACACATCGAATGATTGTTATTTTTATTTCACTTTGAGAAACACAACTGACATTGAGCATTGTTGCTTTTTATCTTACTTTCAGTTGTATGCTTTTTTTTTTTATGATGGCTATAAGTTTCTAGATATCATAAAACATCCTCCTGTGCAATATTGTTATTCGTTAATAATAAATAGTAATTTAGGGTACTTCAATGATGTAATCCTGTTGCTAATAGTATTTTAGCAATCATATATTAAATTTCTCTTAATTTGTTTTGTTTTTAGCGCTAGCTGTGCATATTTAAAAAGTGCCTAAAGATGGTTTAAAAACATTGATGTTGATGTCTTACTAATTACAGACAAGCAAAAGTTGTTTTTTTATATCTTGTTTCTTGTTTCCTGTTATAACATTTACTATTTGCATGTGTTTTTTTGTTGTTGTTTTTTTTGTGTGTTATTTTTAGTGGATTTCCATAGCTCAAAGGAAGATAATTTGTGATATGATAATTATTAGTCTGTAATAGAGATTTTGTTTCTCTCTTAAGTAAAATCTGTCTATTCTCTATCAACTAAAAGTTTTTAAAATGGTTATCAAACATCATCATGAATTATTAATGTTCAGTTCATTGTTTACGAAAGTAATGAATATTCTTCAGTCTATGGTAATCTGAGAATATAAAGATATATTTCTTAATAACCAGTGCGATTCCTTGTTTTATTTTTATGACATATAATAATGTGAAGTTCTAAAGTTATAATGTATTACGAAGGTAATATCGGGCAACTTCGCCAGTGTGGTGGCGAAATTATCCTCAAGGTGGCGAATTTCCCCGACGTTATCTTAGTGAGTCCCATGTCAAGTTTTATGGATAACAGTTCATTGTGTTTCTTTAAAAGGATATGCTTTTAAATAGAAACTGTACAGTAGCAAATGTGTGGTGATTGGATAAAGACCAATACTTTTTTTTACCTCTGCAACATTTATTTATCTCTGTTTTTATCAAATTTATATAAAAGGCAAAAGAAAACAGCACAATAAAGTCAAATCATTCAAACAGAACCAATAAAACTGTTTTGGTTTATCCATAAAGTGATAACAATAAAGAATGGTTTGTCAATTCAAGACGTGCTATCATCGGCTGCCTTAATTTTATAACATCCTGTTATAGGGAAATGTAGGATTATATGGTCGATTGTCTCAGGGCCTCTATTCCCACTGTAGATGTGTAAAAGGATTGTTAACAAATGTAAATCTAGGACTACCTCTAGTACTGTACAAGGTTAAGCCAGTGGTGTGTCAGAGGCAAACAAAGAAGATATTTTTGGATGTTCAAAAGGTTAGGGGAGAAAAAAAATGACTCATAAATATGGAATCTGTAGTTTTGTCAGTTTTTCTTCTTTTAAAAACAAAAGAAAATAAGATTTTCATTTTCTACACATTTTAGCCATATGTGTAAGGTGTCATGGTAATTCTACTTTTTAATGGAGAATATGTTTTTGCAATTGATTCACCGTCTTTATCATAATATCTTGGAACTAAACATGGTATAGATGACTTATTTAATTTTTTTTATCCGAATCATGTAAAGCGATTGAATAAAACAAACGCCAGAATATACTCATGAAGTTTAATTTTATCGATTTTGTCTTTGCTACAGTGGTTTATCCCCGTCCTTCCACAGATAGGCTTCTGCCATCATAATTTTTCACAGATATATCGTATAGGCCACACATTTGCCAGAATACAACAAGATTGTAGCTTTTTTTCAACATTTTTATTTCTGTTGTACTTTTTACCATGTGAGACTTGTACATCTTTTTCATTAAATGCTATGATGCATAGACAGAAACATATTGCCAGGGTATTTTGGTTGTTATTATTTCTGTTTTCTTGTATTGTGTTATTTATCCTATGCTGTTTTAAATTCTGTGATACTGGATATATATTCGCTATTCTTTGAAACATTCTGTATCGATTAATTAAATTGCTAATTTTAAATAGCTTTAGTGTCATGTTTTGATTTCTTAAGTGATTCTGTAGGAAAATCCTTAGCATGTCCTTTTTTTATTTTAATGCTGTGTATAGGAACATATTTGGAATATTGAAACCAGGAGGTTGCTGTTCACATATTAGGTTGAACACACAAGGCGGTTTTACAATTGTAACTTAAGCATATGATCTTTATACTATCCATATCAAATTGTATTTTATAAGATTAAGATGCCAGTGGAAACTTGTTTTAATGCTTTTAATAATGGTGGAAATAATTACAGCTGGTCATCTTATTACACTCCCCGCAGCACACTTCTTTTTATGTTATTGGTTATTCTTCTTACTTCTGTCTCTCCTCTTTGACTAAAAAATAAATATTAAATTGTTTTATTACTTGAAACTACTATTGTTTTGCCGTCTGCTGTTCGTTTTGTATTTCTATTTTGGATTGTGATATTTTTCTCCATGTCAATGGATCTATAAAAATAACTTCTTCCAAAGAATTTTAAAATGCAACATTGCTTCTTGTATTACGTAATTGAAAAAAAAATGTTAGGACATCAGGTTTTGTTTTGTTGTGTTGTTTAAGGGGCAAATAACTTCGTAATGTGTCCCAGTAAGAAGCATTTTATTTTGGTTTTCTCCCTTTAATCATAATCGACCATTGATTTTTTATTTCGCTCTGGTGCATGGAATTCCTATGACTGGCATTCTATGATGTTATGAACGTTAATCACTCTCATTTTAGCAGTACATATAAGACCTATTTGATTGAAGACACAATAGTATTACTCAGAGGATTGCTTACATCAGGTCGACTATCCTGATATTTTGTTTATGTTAATTAAGCCACATTCTAAATCAATCATTGTAGATAATTTATATAATTTTTTCAAACCTTTTTTTTTTATCTAATTTTATGTAGCCTACACTCGCAAGCCATTGTTATATCGTTTAAGATATTGTTAATGTCTCTTTTTTTCTATTTTTTTTCTTTAAACCTGGTAAATGTCTTCACATTAAAGGTTTGGAATTACATAAAGCAGCCATTCACTTTTTGTTTAAATATTTCTCTCTCGTAGAGATCTATGTTGTTTCTTGTTTGTCTTCCTTTGATCCAGGATGCGTACATTTGTGTTAAGTTACATTTATTTAAACTTCAATATGTGAACAGCTGCAACATAGACACAATTTAACTGTCATTCTGCAACATAATTTAGAAATATATTATACTTAAGGGACATTACTGTTTGCTCACTGCTATCTCTAAGTAACATCGGAAGCATATTTGGTTGAAATGATCTGTGGTCCGTTTGCAACTGATTTTAAAGATATACAATTTAACCTGTTTCAGAGCGTAAATCTTAAAGTTAAAACCAATTGTTCATGCTTGAGCAGTGCAAATCTTGCCATGTCAAAATGTCTCATATATTGACAGTTTCCCAGTTTTATCGACATGTTTGGGCAACTCTTAATTTTCTCCCTCTCCAGTGTCAGTAAATATAGTTCTCATGTCGATAATCCCCATGCCCTTCTCTTTCCTTTTCCTTTTGTTTTGATACAAAGCTTTTGGGGCCGTTGGTGTCGAGTTGTTTATATTAGAAGTACACTGTATCAGATGTGTAATCTGCCATATCGTAAATCTTCAAGCTTGATGCCTTCTTTATGGGACGGACTCTCTGGCACACAGATCAAAGTGCCATCAATTTGATGTAGCCATGAAAATAATATTAGCCACCGAAATTGTGATCACAATAAAATAATGTTCATATTTCGTTAAAGGTGCATAGAGCAATATTTATGTAAGTTCAAGTTTAGTCTACATGGATCCAGCAAAAATTATGTCCAGAACATTCACAAAGACAGAGAGAAGAATTAATCTTGTTTTCAGCAAAGAAGAAGCAGAAGGAACAACTTTAGAAACATCCTATGGGGGGATAAAAGAGAGACAGACAAACAGACATACGAGAACACAGAAAAAGAGGCAAAAGAGAAAGAGTCAAATTTTGACTTGTCAGAATCATACACACATGTCATTTAGACGAAAGATTCTCAAATTGCGATCTGGAGATAACCAAACATTAGAGTTCATGTTTAATGTATAAGACAGAACGTGGCTGTAAGCAATAACATAAGGATATAAAAAAGAAGATGTTGGAGAATAATATTATATTCATTTCAGTTGAAAATTTAAATTCCACTGGAGGTATCAAACGACGCTACTTTGGCGATCGCAACAACGCCTCCGAGACTGTCTGGCGCTTTGAATTTACAATCAAGCTGCGGAAATGAAATCTTTGGTTTGTAAGGGACCTGCGTTAATTGTACTTCCTGTTTTTAAGGGGGATTCATCATCCATGATTCCGGATTTGGCTTCCAAGCTTCGTCAATAAGGGGCCACTATCGATTTCTTAAAAAGTGTTGGGTCCGTTGTTTTTGCCCGCTTCCTTTTTATTCTATTTGATTCCTTTGTTTCTTGTTGTTGTTTTTTTATGGCCCGGGTATTTACTCCCCCTTCTGTAAGCTTCCGTGTATTGAGAGATTTGTTTAACTAAAATGTTCACGAATCATTCACAACATGGCAGTTGTAAAGTACCCAAAAACGAGATTTGACTTGAAAACGGCTCAATGGGAGAACGCTTCTTTTAAGGAGATCCCCAATTATAATCTGACCAGTTCGTCTGTTTCCTTACTGGTTGTGTTTAATACATGCCTTGTGATATACACGCCGATAACGGATGATATAATCACGCCTATTAGTCATGGGGGAATCTGATCACGCATTGGCTCTGTAAGTCTGGGGTGGAGCTGTGATATTTCGTCTTCGTTTTCGCTATGGAACGTCCCATCGCAAGACTACTATTTCTAATGTGATCGACTGAGAGAGAAGTCCTGGTATCCCTGCTGTGTCTTTGTCTCTGTCTAGATGTAGCCTTGGGACTTAAGTGTTTAGTGCATTCAATACAAGGAAGAAAATGCATGTCTGTACAAACGACAACTGAATGACTTGAAATAGAAATAAAGTTAGAAATTGAATAAGTTCATTATCCATTGCAGCTCTTGATATTCTTTGACAATCCCACTGCAAGCGGAAGACGATGTCCACGATATCACTTAGTTGCTGAAGTTGGACGTTAAAAAACCAACGTATCGAACCAAACCAAACTATTATTGTTTATTTTGACTTACTTTGGCTGACTTTGAGGAGTTAGGGAATAAAGAAGTAGTTAGCAACTTATTAAAGAAAAAAAATACGTGAGCTTTATAGACCGGTATTTTCAATCGCTTATTGTGCCGTAGTTTTTAGAAAGAAAACAACAACAACAACAGCTACATAGCTCCTAACCGTACGCATAAAAGCACAACACATTGTGCGCACTATAAACACTTTTGATTAACTTTATTTCTTCACATTGATGATTAGTTAGGATGTCAGCTCTCCAGATCGCCAAACTGTTAAAAAGCATTGTATTATATTTTATCTTTTGTTTTTTTTAATACTTTAAAACTAGTGTTTTAGAAATCAGATAGAACATTATACAACTGAGTTGGCGAATTGCACCTGGCGAGTACATACCTGCAGTAAGAGCCTTACTTAAGCGCGTTATTATCTTCAAAAAGCTGTGAAGAGGACAGATTATTTCAGGATTGCATTGGGGGGGGGGGGGGTGTCCAATATTCTCAACAGCAAAAA
>RQTK01000695.1:179330-195111 GCA_003991915.1 Elysia chlorotica | reverse complement strand
AAGTCCGAATTTTGGTTTTCATCATTCGTATAAAATCATATGTGTGCGTGTGTTGTGCTTTAGAAAAAGAGACAGACAGACAGACAGACAGACAGACAGACAGACAGACAGACAGAGACTGGAGGCGGGAACCTGGGCTTTAAGTAACACATTTTGAATAACAAAGTTAACAGGTACATATTTCAATTTATATTTTAATCTTTTTGGGGGCAGAACGATTCTTTCAGATATTTTTCAGCCTACGAGGCATACACAGCTACAATGCAAAAATCCTAACTCTCTTTGACTTTCACTTAAAATTTTTGTCTATCTCGATAACATCTCTCTCTCTCTTTAAAGCGAAATTTTTAATGCCCATTTTGTTAAGCAATTATCGTAAGACACTAATCCCTTCTCTCACAGCAAGGTGAATCTCATTCCGGAATGGCATCAAATATTCATGGACCTAACCACAGCTGATCACCGCGAGCTCTTTCCGGTACTCATTAGTATAAAATTTTAAACAAACAATCATGGCTCATCATCACACTTACGTTGTCCAATCTCTTTGATGTAGGATCACTGTTCCATCAACTGATTTTTATTAATTGTGAAACAGGTTGGCTCAAGGTCAAGCGTGCGACTTCTAACTGTGGGGCCCGCGGTTCGATCCACAGCCAAGCTGTCTTCCTTACATTTTAACAAATCCGGCTAAGACAGGCGTCCAAACTGGTATCCCCGCTCTGTTCACGTACTAGGCAGATTTGTCATACGTTTGTCTCGTTATCTGTCCGTGATATAGTCCAGGTGGCGGCGTTACACGTTAGGAAATCAGCAAGCAAATAGGTTTCGTATTTTCTTAAATCTCAAGATAGATGCTATGTGGGACCCCAGAGCGGATACCTAGGACCTGGCCAATCCATAGACCTATTATATTCAAGCGTAGTATATAACATGTTTGGGCTAATCACATTATACTGAGTTATCTAGTGGCTGGAGCAAGGTGGCCCACACAGGAATCGAACCCCCACCTCCTGCATCAGAGACCGCCTATGCAACAATATCGCCACCATGCTCTCCACCGCACAGTCCATTTAAATCTAACTTTATATAATCAATAATAAATTTAGATATGTCACGCAAGACGATTTCATAATAGAATAAACATGGGTTACCCAACAATAAACGCATTGTAGCTGTTTTATTTACAATCCGCGAGATATATTTGTTTTTGTTTTTCATTTGAATGATTTGTATGTTTTCTGTGCGTGCTTGTTCCTGCGTTTACACAACAAGATTTATTTCCAGATCCACAATGCACGCAAGCGTGCTATAAAATCTTTATAGTATATTCATGGAGTACCGTTTTATGTTTGTCTAAGTTTACTTAAGAGAGTGTATTATGATCATGTACATTAATTGTGTATTTCCAGAAGCAAAACAACAAAAAGAAAAGCTTCACAACAGTTTTATTTTGTTGCCTAACCTCTTAAAACTTTTCATTTTTATCATCTACATTAATTTATTTTGCGCGAAACGATCCCCTGTTGATGTCTTGATTTGAACCGTTTCACATTAATCTAGATAAGTTATTTTCTCTTTCCCTTTTTTACTCTAGCTAAGAAGCTGTGTTACGCGGATAACCTCTTTTGCACTGTATCTCTTAGCCAGATTACTTTTTCCCTCTCACGTAAGCGCAAGCGGAAATTTCCATCTCCAGCCATTATAATTATTTCTCTTGCTTGCTATTTGCACATCAATCTTCATTCTCATACTCTCTAAACGTCTTGGTGGTGGTGCCAGATCGCACATCATAGCGAGGTACCCCTAGCACTTAGCTGGCTGTAACTATCGTGCAACATCTTACTGTTAGTATCTCTGTCTTGATACTGTTTCTTGGAATCGTCCATTCATCTCTTCTCTCTGGCTTTCTACAATAACTACTGTTACTATACTCTCCAGTTGTTTTTAGGCTTTTTTTTTTTTTATTTTCTGTCATTCTCCTCCTTCTTCTTCTTCTTCTTCTCTCACTCTCTCTATCTCACACACACACAAACACACCCTCTCTCTCTCCAATGCATAATAAATCAAACATCTCTCTATATCTCTCTCTCGCTCTCTCTCTCTCACTCTCTCTCTCCGTACCACTCTCTCTACCTCTCTTTTCTCTCTCTTTTATCTATTTATCAATCTCTCTACGAGGGGGACGGATAGGCGGTAGGGGTGGGATAGAGAAGGTTTTGTTATTTGTTGTATTGTCTTTTTTAACAGTCATAAATTTTGAAAAGTATCTTGATCAGCGCTCCTTCCTGTGCCTCACGCCCTTGCTTTTGGGCCCACAATTCCCTCTCTGGCGGACGGTACCAGATAATTCTTTATGTTCTCCTATGCACTCGCCCAAAACCGTATTATTTTTTCATATTCCATTCCCAGAGCTTTTTGTGGCCAAAATACTGCACCATACTCTGGTGCCTGTTTTTATTTCTGTACTTCATTCCCTTCTCTCTCTCTCTCTTAAGAAAGAGCGCTTATTATGATGCGCTGTAAAAATGTAAGGGACAAAAACCCGCCACAAAAAAAACACGAAACAAAACAAAACAAAAAACATATACTCCTTGTGAAAGAGGTAGAGAGATAAAGAGAGAAAAAAGAGAGGGGGAGAGAGAGAGAGAGAGAGAGAGAGAGAGAGAGAGAGAGAGAGAGAGAGAGAGAGAGAGAGAGAGAGAGAGAGAGAGAGAGAGAGAGAGAGAGAGAGGAGAACAACGATAAAAAAACCCACAAAAAACAACAAAAACACCCAGACATCAGAGTGTAGAATACTGCACTTTTAGCAACAAATATTGGAAGAATAAACAAATAATGTTTTTTTTTTTTTTGTGTTTTTTTGGGTGGGTTTGAGCAGGGGGGGAGGGGGGAATTGCGGCTGCATATAGGAGAGAATGACAAAAATATTTACTGGTACCGGCCGGCAGGGAGAGAATTAGAGGGCCCAAAGGCAAGGACGTGAGGGACAGGAAAGAGAGAGGATTACGATGGCCTGTAAAAATGTAAAAGACAAAATACAACAAAAACACCTCTACTAAAAAAAGATGAAGGGAGAGAGAAGAGAAGAGAAGAGAGAGAGAGAGAGAGAGAGAGAGAGAGAGAGAGAGAGAGAGAGACGTACAGCGCATCATAATAAGCGCTCTTTCTTATCCCTCACGTCCTTGCTTTTGGCAAATTTAATTCTCTCTGCTGGCGGATACCAGAACATTTTTATTCTCAATGTTCTCCTATGCACAGCTGCCAACTCCACGCCCAAGAAACATATTTTCCATACACTTCTTGTGGCCAAAAATATATTATATATACTGTGCTATAATGGCTGTTTGTTTGTTTGTTAGTTCGTTACTTAGCTATAATTATTGACGATGGGTAACAAAACTAACGTCTTACAATTTTGAGGTACTGCCATACAGAGAGAGTGTAGTTGTTAAATTGGTTTAACGTACAACATCAGCACTATATAGGCTTCATTGTGGACGGGCGCCAAGACTGACGTTTGACAATTTTATGTGCTGAAACACACGAGACAGGGCAGGGATACCATGACTCCTGTATGAGCTGGTCACAACAGAATATGTGAGAGGATACTTGCACTGTGACTCCTGTCCCAGTCGATCACATCATACTGACAGCGACCACACCAGTAGGAGATGAAATCAGACAAATGTATTTTTGACCAATCCTTGGTTTTGAACCGCTACATTTAAAAGTCAGCACTTTTGAGCACGGGTTCTAAGAGAAAAGTCCGACAATTTTACTTGCTGGTACACAGAAACAGCCCAGGGATACCACGATTCCTGCCTCAGCCTGTCATTATACAGTGTATATATTTTTAATTTATTGTGGGTTTCGAACCAGTTACCTCCCGAATTGGAGACCAATGCTCTACCACTTGGACCAGTTCCCCCGACCCCACCCCGTCCCCCTATTCTGATTTCTCTTAAGGTTGGCAGTTTTGCCCCTGGAGCGTGCGGGTCCCCAGTCGGCTCAGGGAGGAGCGATCTACAAACACAGACTCACATAGAGAGCAGCAGTGCCGCCGACTGGCTAAAGACTGAGCAGGAAAATCAATGATGGCTCCGTGGCTCCATAGCTTGAGATTTGGTGGTCTGTAACCTCGCACACTCTGATCATCTCATCATTATTTCTATCGTTCTGTCTCTGTGTTTCTCTGTTCCTTATTTTCTTTCTGTATCTTTGTTTCTGTTTCTGTCTCTGTCTCTGTCTGTTTGTCTGACTGTCTGTCTGTCTCTCCCTGTCTCTGTTTCTATCTCTCTTCTCTCTCTCTCTCTCTCTCTCTATCTATCTATCTATCTATCTATCTATCTATCTATCTATCTATCTATCTATCTTCCAAAATTCCCCCCCCCCTCAACTACTCAACCCCAAAAACAAAACAAAAACAATCGAAAACTGAAACTGAAAATCTTCACCTCTCTGCTGATCTAACCTACAGGAAAAGTCCCGCTCCTGCCCATCCCGCCCTATCTAGTGGATCAATGTGGTAAAGCCATCGATCTGAATAGGCTACTCACTGCACAGTGAGGAGGGGTATTATGGGTAATCTCCCCTATAGTCAGGCCTGACCGCCACCAAATACCGACGCAGAAATAATAGTCAATATTGCAGCGGCCATTAAATCACCTTAAATCTATTTGCACGAACGACGGTTCTCGGCACTAGATCTAGAATACGAAGACTAAGGATAGGTATCTGAAAGGAAGGGGTAGATTTAGACGCTAGATTATCGCATGTAAATGGTGAATCGAGCGTCAAACTTTAGTTCTTCTTTGTTTATGAAAGGCTCTATGTAGATTCAAAGAATTATTAACGATTGGAACCATTACTTTGACGTATTCCATTTAGCTACCCACAGAAGAGTGGAATGTAAAGTTTAACTTTAAGTAATGTACATGAGAACGTTTTGGTTAACCGTTTAGAGAGCAGCTTTTGATTTACTGATATTATTTATTCTTTCAAATCAGTTCTATTCGTGCTCTCTTGAAAGTCCACTTAATATTTTAGGCACAGTAGTGTAGGATTCTAATTTCACGATTGCTGTTGTTGCTACCAGGCTGTAGATGTGCTTTTAGAACATCCACGTATAATTACTATTTTATTTATTTTAGCCAATGCTTATAGCGACAAAGAATGTTTTAGAAATGTTTTGAAAGATAGCAACATTGTCTTTAAAACAGTCTTTTCTTATGTACCTTTACTATAAGAGTATACAGGATAGATTTTTATAGGTATTAACTATTTTGTCCTACTGTGTGGTCTTTACTGAATGAAATACATGTATATTTACTCTGTTCAAGCTTTGCATGTAGGGACAGACTTGTAACGTGTATACCAAACTCGTCACATGCAAAATAACAAAACTTCTACACTCTGATCTTCTATTATAATGGCTCTATACAGTTTAAAATGATCCAGAGGTTAACGTTTATTCTATAAATTGTTTAGTTATATAAGGGTAGACACAAACAAAGAAAAATGAATTATACCAACAAGAAAAGAGGTGAAATTTTAAGTTATAACATTTTAGTAGATTTTCAGATTTAGCTAATCATTTGAAAACAAAAAGAATAAAAATTAATTTAAGGGCCTATAGGGACAAGTTATAAACAAACATCTAATCAGCCTACTCGTCGACGGTTTGTATTAATATTCTTTCCGATAACATTGAATACAGTAACCCGCAAAGTGAAGTAGGCTTACAATAAAGAAGAATTTATCATGCTGTATTCAAACAAATTCAGACGCATTACCGCTAAAAAAAATCTGTCAAGCATTTCAGTTACTGGCTCCTGCTCACAGTTTGACTGCAGCTTAATATCTTATTTCCCCAGGCTGCCTTGTCGGTAGCCGGTAGATCCGCAACCAAGCGTTTCCCTAGCAATCGCCGGTGCCATGCCTCATGGGAGTCGTGACGTCACCTGATTGTCGCAGTGCGGCTTGGGGCTTTGCGACAGCTAGCTCGACGATTTGGGCGCGCAGGCGGAAAGCGAGGGGAACGATGGGACAAATCGCAGCATCGGTTCTGTTTTTGATCGTACGTAGATCTTTGTCGGGAAGAAGAGAGGGTAAAGAGAATAAAATGGAGGGGGTTAGGAAAGGAAGAGCGCGCTGTGGTAGAACTAGTAGCTGGTAAGGGTTAAATGAAAAAAAGGAACATGTTAGCTTGTAACAGTGTTGTAGACAATGCTAATAGTACCGAAAAGATAAAATAAAAACGGGAATAAGTGAGAGTATGGCAAAATCCCAGTCGACATAGTTGGCATAGAGTATGAAAGACAAATTGAACGAAATTTTTCGTAAAGAAAGAAAAGACAGAAACCTTTTTCGACTCACACTATTTAGGGCTTACTGTGTCTGCTTTTGTTTGAAAGTTGACCAAAAATATAATGTCTCCTATAGCGCAAAATCAATTACAGCATTGTGCTAAAAGTATTTAGGTCTTACACGGGAAACTATGTTAAAAGTCCTTCAAAGCATCAGTATGATAATAATATTGCCTTATTTAATTTAGTTTCTAAAGTAAGCAAAATCAACAGCACATCATTAAATCATAGGTGCTAAAGGACATTGCGGGAAAGAACTGCGAAAAACGTTATCATAAATAATGGGTTTGAAATAGGCACAGAAGAGAGAGAGGGGGGGGGAGAGAGAGAGAGAGAGAAGAGAGAGGGGAAAAGAGAGAGAGAGAGAGAGAGAGAGAGAGAGAGAGAGAGAGAGAGAGGGAAGAAAGGAGAGGAGGGGGAGGAGATAGATAGAGAGAGAGAGGGGGAGAGAAGGGAGGAGATACTTGACAGTTAGAAGCACAGACAGAGATGTCGGATCTGAGGAAGGAAACTCATTATAGAGAGAGGGCGAGGCTGCTGACTCATAAAAACAATTTTAGACCAACAAGGTGACACAGTCACTGTAGAGGTCGTGTACATCTTATACGAGCGTACTAGACCGTTCGCATTGCGACAGGATTGATCGATCGGCGCAGTTCAGTGGTACTGGTGCCAACAAGGGGTGATTAGCGCTGAAATGTAGGCCCTACTTCTTGGCTAGCCATAGTGGGACTTAATTGGTTAACATCCCTTCAAAGCCCCCCTCTCTATGGTCTTGTAAGAATAGTTTTTGGCTGGCCCAACTTCTAAGGTTAGATCTTGATGCATTTCTCTTCTTGTCATCCCTCAATGCCAAAAAATAATGTTCAAGCTCAATGCAGCATTTTATGTGGTTTTTTTATGTTTTGTAGTTTGGCAAATCTCAATTCTTAAATACTAGATTTAAGGGTTTGTGACATTCTGAACGTGACATGGCATGACATTCTGAACGTGACATGGTGCATATTTAGCAATAGTGAAATTTCTTTCCGGGTTTCCACAAAGGGTCCAAAATAGTCCATAAATACAGTTTAGAGTTATAGTCATTTGTTGAAGTATTTCCCTATTTTAAGTTAGTTTCCTCTTTCTATACTGAATTATGTAATCAGCTCTTGTTGTCCCTGGTGGTGTTTCGATATCATAGGTGTTAATACTGCTGTCGTGATTGTTGTTTCTTGTTGTTGTTGTTGTTGTTGTTGTTGTTGTTGTTGTTGTTGTTGTTGTTGTTGTTGTTGTTGTTGTTGTTGTTGTTGTTGTTGTTGTTGTTGTTGTTGTTGTTCCTCTTGTTCTTTTGTTTTGTTTTGTTTACTGACGATGCTGGGCAGTCAGAAAAGACACAACAATTTATGATCCTCGCGAATGATAGCCGGCTTGTTATTTATAACATCTAAAGGTTAAGTCTAGACATATGTTTTTATAAGACGTATAATTAAAATCATCCCCTCCCTAATCGTTCTGCTATATTGAGCTTTATTGACATTGTATGTCACTCGTTGCCGTCTTTGCGGTTTTTTTTTTGCAGTCATTTATTGGAAATGTATTCTTGTAAGGAAATAAGACTGGCGCCGTATAAAGTGTATCTACAGTATTTTGGGACGAATATTACTATATTGTAGTAACATCTTATTTAGATGTTAGTCCTGTAGAATGTTTAGAATGTGAGAAGTCTGAATTTACGGCTCACATAAAAAAACTATAACAGTCATTAGATACCCCTCTCCCACCAGATACATTTTTAACTTATTATAGTCTTAATTTATGGGAGATATTAAACAGTAAGAAGATATTGGAAAAAAAATTAAAAAAAAAAAATCCTTTCAATCTTAAAATGGTGTTTGCAAGTATTCAAATAGATCAAAAATGGACAATCTGCTCAAAATCGTATTAAAGTCTGCATTACATTATTTAAATTGTGTCAAACATAGTTCTCATTCCTGTCTAAAAAAGCAATATGATTGGAAAACAATTACGCTCTGTGAGGCAAAAACTGTTCACTTGTAGATGCGTAGCCACCGAACCACTTTGTCCTTAAGGGGAAACAAGCTAATAAAAATAATTATTCAAATAGGACCTACGCTAAAAATGAAATGTACTATGTCTGATTTGTTAAAGTACAAATGGAAATACTTTGTCGTAACATTATTTTAAAGTACACAATCCAGAGAGTGTTATTAAAGTGCAAGCTTGCCGGAAACTATTCAAGGAGCACTTTCACTTAAACAACCACATATTGTGTGAAGCCAATAATTGAGAAATATTTTGTGAATGTTGCGAAACCCATACCTATTTAATCCATCCGGGTTATTGAGCATAGGTTCACCGTGAATTGCTCAACCAAAGCAAGTACATTATGATTATCTCTAATGACAATATGTATTATCAATGCTCGGTAGTTTTGGCAATTGATACTGCTTAATCCAGATAAAATATCACATAATGGTTTTAACCTTTCGCAAGACAAAAAAAGCTTGATAATTGTTCCATAATAAGAAAAAAAAAGTGAAGAAAGCGAAAATAAACAAAAACAGCACTTAAATCGATCCAATGAACTAAACTGAAATCATGCAGTAGGATATGTAAATTTTAAAATGAGGGGAAAGGGAGAGGGGGAGAGAGAGAGAGAGAGAGAGAGAGAGAGAGAGAGAGAGAGAGAGAGAGAGAGAGAGAGAGAGAGAGAGAGAGAGTAATGAAGCATACAGTAAAAAGTGCGAGATGTAGAAGAGATAAACAATGTAAGGCAAAAGAGAGAGAGACAGAGAGAGAGAGGGGGGGGAGGCTGCGGGCTAGCGGGAAGACACCGTTGTCATCGCCTGTGACTGTCAGTGCTCACTCTCTTGCTTTGCCGAAGTGCTCACGCGCTCACGCGCTCACTTTCGACTCAGTAAGCGCTGGATGTGTACAACAAATTTCGGTGGGCGGAGTTAACAGTGCCCGTTATTGTGCCTGTTTTCATCACTTTGTGTCTTGAAAATTTACCATGCGATTATGTATGCGTATTTAGTGTATCCACTAGTAAAGCGCTTTGAGATTTTTAAAATATTCTGAAAATGGAAAGCGCTAAATAAATGTAATTTATTAATTTATTATTATGATTATTGACTCCTGGAACTGTATAATAGGGGTACCAAAATATAATTTATACATTACAATTAACGATAACGTCATACCAACTAAAAATTGTCTAAAATAGTATGAAGATAAATTAAAACTAAACCATGAGAATATTGTTTTAGACCTCCCAGTTTGGCAAAGTGTGATTATCGCTAAATATAGGCATAGGTGCTAATGGGTATGAAATCCTAACATGAAGAGATAAACAATGTAAGGCAAAATGGTATACTTAATACTATTCATGTCCACAAAGCAAACCAGCGTCACACAGTTTTTTAAAAAAAGAAAGAAAAGAGCAAGAAAGGAAAGGAGCATAGCACGTGTCATAGAAAATTTAAGCTCGAACGTGAGAAGGCAAAAGATGACAAGGATGCAGTCAGATATTTTGTTTAGGATGCACATGCAGAGAGGAATGTTGGCATGCAGATACTATTGAAAGTAAAGAGAAAATTTTTAAAAATGTGCGTTTTTGTTTGGTGGTTTTATTTTTATTTTTTATTAATTTTTTCTTTTTTTTTTTTTTTTGCTTTTTGTGCTCAAGAAATAACGCTGAGAGTGTATTTTACTGACTAAAATTCCGTACTTCACGGTGACAGTATATAGACCCCTATGTCTATCTGCTCCACATTCTTTAAAACAACGTAGAGAGAAAAATTGAAGGAAAACCCGTAGATTCTAAATTCTCTGCAAATAGTCCTGCTTCCATAGGCAAACAATTTTGGCGCGCAAACTAGCTCAAGATTTGCTTAACCGTTCATTCCCGTACGGGCAACTTTAAAATATGCACGGACCGTTCGCAAATTGACGTGTTCTAATGCACTATCCTTCTTCCTCACGCTTTGTAAACATAATAAAGAGGAATACTCAGAGAAGTCCTGTGGTTTTTCCCGAAAGTTGACGCTCAAGAAGGCCAAGGTAGAAAGAAACGGAGAAAAATTTTTGAGCGAATCCGAGTGACGACAATTATTGGACAGCTTTAGCTCTGCAGATTGCTGAATGGGCAAAAGTCCAAAGGATCGGATTAATATAAATCAAGAAATAATGAGTAAGTCAAAATATTTTAAAGCAAAACGCATCTATCCATAGAATGACTACACCCTCATCATGATACACTGTCACCATTGCAGTATACTGAGTATAGACAATTACCAACAGACTCATATGAAGCGGGGAAAGAGGCAAATGGTGGGGGTAGGGGTTGTTAGAAAATTAAAGAAAGAGAGAACAATACAACACAAAACAAAAAATCGAAATTCATTTGGCATATTACATCGTTCATAAATTTGCACACAAAAGAGTTTTCTCAACTAGGATATCGTGCGCCACTTCAAACAAGATAATGTTATATATCCCAAGGCTCATAAATACGATGGTTTTCCATTGTATGCACACGACCCGTTCATGAATATTTCATGACTGTGTCACACAGTTTAGGAAAAACCGCTCCATCCAACGTGAAAGAAAGGAAAGAACGACAGAAAAAAAACGATACAAAAACGATAAACGGCTAATTTACATAATAGCTGCCTTAGGGAAATAAAACTGCTGCGTTTTCTTCAAATTTTTGGAAAGTTAATTCGTAACCATACAAAATACTGTTTAGATATTTAACGCAATTAGTAATTAAGGCTTAATAATAACAGGCTGTATTACGCCAGCAACAAGCTTTAATTAGGATAGAAAATTAATGGTAATAGCTTTGTTTATGCGTGTTTGTGTTATTATATCAGCTTCGTGACGCCTGCAATTTTCTCCAAACACTCTGTGTGCTTGTTTTAATTGATTTACAGATCAGCCGCTCAATGAGCGGGCGCATAAAAATGCTTTTATGCACGTGATATGCATTGAATTATTAACCAAGAGAGGTGGAAGATTTTTCTTTTCCCTCGGGGTGAGTTTGATTAGAAACGCTTTGTATGTAAAACTTTCGGAACATACGAGAATTATGCAAGGGGCTCTTCTTTATGTTAAATGGAGTGGGGCATTCTTTATGAATCAACAGACTCAGCGATCCTATTCTATTTTTTATAGCACAGAAGGGTTATCCAAAGGAAATTTAATTTACTTGAGCTGAAAATTATTTTGAAAAATGCGAACATTTTTTAATGTAAATGAACAATCCTATTGTAACTCTAGTACAATTTTCTATAGAAATTCTCTCTGGTCTGCCAAAAAGGTGTTACTTTACGATGATATTCTTCTATAGTTCATGCTATTTGTAGGAAAACGTTTTCTCTTACGGCAATGTCTTCCATGACTTTTTCAATGCGTTTGTGGCCAATGTTGTATATTATATAATTCAATGTCTTTGTGGCTGGTACTGCAGACTCTTTATTTCAATGGCTTTGTGGCGAATGTTTTCACCCATGTCTTCAATGCATTGTCGACATGTTGGCGAATGTGTCTTCAATGCCATTGTGGCCAATTCTGTCTGTCTGTCTCTCTCTCTCTCTCTCTCTCTCTCTCTCTCTCTCTCTCTCTCTCTCTCTCTCTCTCTCTCCTGATTTCTCTCTGTATATTCACCAATCGATCACTCTGTGAGTATCTGACTCGCTGTGTCTTTATCTTTGAATCCTATATTTTCAAACCAAGTTTTTGCTAAGATCCGTATTAAATTTCAAAATTGGTTCGCTGAGAGATTGGCTACAGAATTCCTTGTAGGATTGAAATCAACATATTAATAAATCAACGGCACAAAAAATTATTTCAAAATCATTCCTCTGTGTTACACAGAAATAAAGAAATCAAATAAGCAGTTGAATAAACGTTTTCTGTTTCAGCTCAGTTACACAGAACAAAGCAATTTGAAATATATATGCAATTCATTAGTATCGATCTTTTCCCTGAGATGATATAACTAGAGCTATCAAAGCATGATCTGTGGCGGGCAGGGAAAGCTGATATCTCTGAAGAAGATTATATTGGAGAAACTTCATGAATTATTTTGTATCGATTGCTACAGGCTTAAATTATTATTTCCCTTGAGAGTATAGGACGGCCGTTATGGGCTTTTTACGGTAATTTGAATCTAAAAAACCGTTTTATTTGTTTGTTAATTGTTTTAGTTGATGTTGTTGTTCAGGGTTTTGGTGTTGTTGATATTAGTGTTGTCGTTCTGCCTGTTAGAGGAGGGGGGGGGCGTTTTTAAACCAAACAGGAAACCATAATTATGTAGAAAGTGCCAGAGATATTTTGTTTTGGAGCCTCTTGTAAAATAATGTATAATGGATTCTTTTAACGCTCCTTAGGTTTCCCGAGTCATCCAACTGTTGCTTAGCGTTCAGACGATATAGGCTCTATTGTGGATTGGTCCCAAGACTAACGTCTGAAAATGTTACTGGCTGCCATAGAGACAGCGCGGGGAAACCATTACTCCTGCCTGACACTGGCTCAACCAATAGGGGACGAGATTGGACAAATAAATTCCTGTCGTAAGTTTCGTACCAGGAACACCCCAATTGAAAGGTCAATGCTCTACTAATTACTCCAGTTGCCGAATTGTTTTGCAGATTTTGCCCTTCATACGGCATCTATGTCAAATACGATGAAATAATGCAGAGAGAAATAATTATTCTGTTTTCTGTGTAATTATTTGTGGAGGGATGAAATAGCACAGTCACGCTATTCCCCTCGTTTATACGCTTGATGTATTAGACCTGTCATCTTTGTTTTCCCTACCCATCCTGCCAATAGCTGTCTGTAAAGATTACAATGGGTATGTTTATTTGTCATTCCCCAGTAGAGTTAACCGAAGGTTCACTAACATTACCATAAAAGGTTTCTAGAGCTAAGCGAGAATCGATTGCTTTTACGGACTTGTGGGAGAGGAAACCTCACTAAAAGTAACGCTAAAGAGTGATTAACTCTGCTTTTACTTTTTTTTCGTCACGCTTCTAAACGTTTACCCACCAGAACCTAAATCATTGTAAAGTACCAAGTTAGAAAAATGCTTCGTGATGCGAAAATTGAAGGTAGAAAGAGATGTACACACTGTCTTGCCTGTACAGTGAAAGAGGAACTATGGACCCTTGTTGTATACCGTAAGATGTTAAAAAAGCTCCTCAAATTTATCGCACAGAATACACGACTTCAAGACAGGTACCATATTTTTTTAATAGAATAGGATGATTATATTTGTACATTTATTTGAGCATTTTTTTTTTGTAGTCGTTGTTGGTGTTGTTGATGTTGTGGTAGTTTTGTTGTGTTTGTCGTTATTCTTGCTCTTGCTTTAAATTATTATTGTTTTTGTTGTTTTGTTGTTGTTGTTTTTTTGTTGTTTTTTTGTTTTTTTTTGGCAGTTCTCTTTGTTGCACTTGCTGTTTTTGCAGTTTCTGTTGTTTTGTTTTTGTTCGTTTTTTGTTTTTGTTATTGTTGTTTCTCCTTGACTCTCCGTGTTCAGGCAACGGTGTTGGAGGATTTTTTTTCCTTTCGTTTGAAATAGCACCAATTAAAATGAACGGTTTCGAAATTTCACAGTCTGAAAACGCACCAATTTGTCCACCGTTATGGCCCTGGTGCACTAAGACAACTCCATCTGGGAACGGTTCAAGTCGGTCATGTCGCGAAACAAGATTGATGGTGAAAGGCGACGTCTTTGGCCTGCATTAAATCAGCCGGTTAAAATTTATGGGATTGAAGAAGTGTGGCCAAGACAAAACAAAGTTGTTTCTTTTTTTTTAATCTGCGTATCAGATTAACAAAGCCTTCGAGTACTCAATAATTACCTCGTATGGAATTTTTTTTCTTTCTTTTCGAAACTCACATATCAAAATGTTTACACCTTTCTCACCCCCCACGCACCTCCAATCATTAAAAAAATCGGCTTGTCTCGCATCAGTAAAATCCATGGTGTTGCTTATTCTGTCGAAGATCTGATTTCATGTGATTGGGCTGGAACCGAAGGCCTTCTTTGAAACGTTCGAACAGGCCAAGTCACCGAAATGATCGTTGTGAATAGGTTTTAGCGTAATAAGTGTAAAAGTGATGTATCTCTCATAAATCATTACAAGAGTTAGTTTAGATTGATAGTCAGAGAGTAACTTTTGTTCAGCCTATTCAGCCTACACTTCAATAATGAGAAATGATCTGTCTCTACTTTTTTCTAGTGGTACAATAATACTTTAAGTCACTTGGACTTTAAACGCAAATGTTTTCTGCTTCGGTGACGTTGCTTGCTTTTTTGGAAGCCTCGACTGGAACAGAAATATTAGGTAGGGTAAAGAAGAAAAGGCACTTGCTATAAGAATCAAATCGATCTGTATCATGTCGGGAAGTTTACTCTATTGTTGTGTATGCTGAGTAGGTTTAACAAACAAACAGAATAAAACCTTCTGAGTACCGTTCTCTTCTAACTGTGCTAATAGCTAAGTAGAAATAGATCGCTGTCACCCTAACAATACGCAAATATTTATTTAAACCAGATCATTTCGGAGACCTGGTCTGTTTATGTCTAGGCTCGAATTATTATGTTTAGTTGGTCATTTGTTGATGTTTTTGTTTCTGTTGTTGTTGTTGTTGTTGTTGTTGTTGTTGTTGTTGTTGTTGTTGTTGTTGTTGTTGTTGTTGTTATTTTTACTTTGTTGATTTATTGTTGGAGTTGTTATTGTAGATGTTGTTGCTGTTGTTGTTGTTCAGGTTGTTGTTGCTTATTTTCTGCTTGTTATTCCTTTACATCGACTTAATCTTTTTTAAAGTTTATTTATGGGTCGAATGAAACTTATTTGGTTTACATTGAGTGCAGTCGATGCGTATGATACAACAAAAAGACGCAATCCAGAAAATTCTTGCGCCATCGGTCGTCTAAGATGTCAAATAATATACAGTATAATTGTTTTGTTTTGTTTCGTTTTTTTTCGCCAAGAAAATTGGGAAAACGTAGAAAAGGTTAGTTTGATAGATAGTTTCCGCGTGAATTTTAAAATAGTTTTCATTTGATAAAGTATTAAATATTTGGTTGGTTGATTAGTTTGCAAGTAGTAGGCTTTAAATCAGTCGGATCCCAAAACTAAAGTCTGAAAATTGTACTTGCTTTTTCACAGAAGCAGTGCGGGGATAGTCGAACTTCTCGATCAGCTGATCTTATCATGGTGATGCCGGCCTAAGCTATGGTATTTATGTAAGAAAATACTATAATCATTATTGAGCAATGTACAGCGCATGGAACACAACCTTAAAATAGTTCCTTTGATATGTATAAAAGGTATAAATTATTATCATTATTATTGTTATTATTATTATTATTATTATTATTATTATTATTA
>RQTK01000695.1:164263-177261 GCA_003991915.1 Elysia chlorotica | reverse complement strand
CACCATCATCATCATCATCATTATCATCAGTTTTTTATCACCATTCATCATCCTCATCATCATTATCATCAGTTTTAGTTATCATTTTTGTTATCACCATCAACATCATCATTACCATCATTATTAATAGATTCCTTTTATCTATATATTTTTAAAAAGCCTGGAAGCTCCATCAACGCCCTACAATATCAGGTTAACCTATGTTGTCCAATGCCATTAGCTTTCTGTATGTTTTGGAGTTGTGCCACCAACGAATCATGATTAACATTGAGCAGAATGGGCTAGAGGGCAGTTTTATTTAATGAAAAGTTCGACAAAGTAAACAGTCTGATGGAGTGGTATTGTCTGAACAACAAATTAAGGACTTTTTTCTTCTTTCGTTGTCGAAAGTTGTTCAGGTGTTATATTTTTATATTATAGAATACCTTTAGGTTTTCTATCGATGAGTACGCTTTGTTCAATAGTATTAACCCTTTAAAAAAAAAAAGCTTTGTTTTATATCGATAAGTAAGATGTGTTCAATAGTATCAACCCTCTGAATAAAAGCTTTGAATCGTTCTTTTTCTCATAATTATCTTAGTGAATTAATCTCATAAAAAAATTGTAATTGGGAAAAATTGTAAATAAATTGTTTGTATAAAATGGCAATATTGAAAATTAATAGTAATCTTGACCTGTAAAACTGTATAGAAGGCTCAAAGCAATTTCCAGGTTAAGAAGTTTTCATCTTTATATCAAACATACCTATTATGGTATTGTATCAAGAAATAATTATTGCTTTCTGGAGTAGATGGTCTAAAACGCCACTTGGTTAAAACTCGCGCTTTTTATTTAAACATTCCTTATCTTTTGTCGTCTTGTCTTTCACAAACTAATGCTTATACATGTAATCTTTAAATTTGTTTTTGTGACCACGTTCGTTGTAGAATGGTGTTGTTTTTCCTTTTTGTTTTTTTGCTACTGCTGTTGTTTTTGTTGTTTTTTTTATTTTTTCTGCTGGTGTTGCTATTTTGTTGTTGTAGTTGTACTGTTTCCCTTGTATTTGTTTACGTTGTCATTGATCTGGAGAGTATGTGCACAGTTAGAAAATCTACAACACTCAATATATCTATATGTTGGGATCTTGTAGTTTTATACAAGCAAACCCTCAGCTCAAGTTGTCACGACTATTTTTCGCCTCGTCCATCGATTTTTTTCCTGTTTTCTTCAAAGATGTTCGGTCACAACACATTCCTTTCATATATTTTCAATGAGCTTGTATTAGTGCTCTGCTCTTTAACTTTGCGAGAAAACTACATTTTTATAAATTCTAAATAATGTTTTATCAGAGCTGCCAACCCAACCTGCCTTTAACCAGCTTACCAGTGCAAAATTAATTAACAAAACAATCCGTTTGAAAAGGGTTAAGAAAAGACAGAGGGAAGATAGAAAGGAAGACTGAGGCATAGAGAGATAGATAGAAAAAGAAGTCGAAAGATGGAGAGGCAGTGAGATAGACAGGAACATAGATACAAAAAAATAACGGGGAATAGAACGAGTAGTAGAAGAAAGAGAGAGAGAGAGAGAGAGAGAGAGAGAGAGAGAGAAAGAGAGAGAGAGAGAGACAGGCAGAGAGACAGACAGACAGACACACAGACACACAGAAAGAGAGAGACACAAAGAGGCAAAAACAGAGACAGAGACAGAAACAGAGCTAGAGATAGATTTAGACGAAAATCAGTTGAAAAAATGGCATAAAGTTAGCAGGAATATGTTACGTATTATTTCCTTTGTGGTGTGTTTCTCATCAGACACATTCAGACAGAATGGATTGGATCTGACACCGGCTTTTGAATAAGGATGAGAGAAGGTGATTGCGTCTATGAATCTTTCGGAAGGGATCTTCACACGAATCTTTTTATCTGACTAATGGAAAAAAAAACCTATCAGAATGCTGGGAAGGTGCACTTTTATTGAAGCTAACTCCCCTGTGTTAATTTGAATAAAAGAAAGGCATTATTCTTTGAGGAAACGTTTTCGGCACTAGTAGGTTTAAGAGATTAGAAAATCTTGCCGATGCTTTCTCTCTCTCTCTCTCTCTCTCTCTCTCTCTCTCTCTCTCTCTCTCTCTCTCTGTCTCTCTGTCTCTCGCTCTCACTCTCTTTATCTATCTTCTACTACTCGTTTTATTCCCGTTATTTGTTTATCTATGTTCCTGTCTATCTCATTGTATCTCCATCTTTCTCTCAATCTATCTCTCTATGCCTCTGTCTTCCTTTCTCTCTTTTCGTTAACCATTTCAAAGGGATTGTTTTGTTAATTAATTTTGCACTGGTAAGCTGCCAGCATTTATTCAGCAGCTGCTGTTTAGTTAAAGCCGTTTTCTGTTCTGTGGTTCTAACATACCTCTCGCGGGGCCATGGGATGCTGATGCTAATAGTATCTGCTGCTCATCTACCAGTACTACGGCCCTTGCCTCAACAGGATTTCTATTTCAGCCCTGTGGGCCATAATCTAATAAAGCCACCATTCACAGGCTAAAAGCTAGCCAAGGCTATTCCAGCATACTCTGGAAATACTCATTCTAGTACTAATACGAGTGGCTACAGTGTAGAGGGAGGTAGATAGTGAGTGCAAAACATTCGGAAAGATCGAATTGATAGAAAGGCGGTTTAAATACCTACAAAATATTTATATATTCTTAATGTCCCCCTTTGATAAGTTCGAAGATTAATCGTTTCCACATTTTGTGTAAACATTGTAGAAAAGGATGAACTTTAACAACTCTATGTATTATTCCTTTGGAACATTTGGGGCGTTTAAATAGTCAATGGGTGTCTTTACGCCACCAAGCGTTTTTTTAATGTTCAAGTTGCTGTTGTTGTTGCTATTGTTGTTGTAGTTGTTGTTGTCTTTGATGTTGCCGTTGTTGTTAGGTGAGATTTCTAGTTTGTCTTTTGTTTAGTTGTTTTTTTAGTTTACTTATATTATTGTTTTTTAGTTGTTTTGTATGTATTTTGTTTCGGTTATATTCAAATATAACTAAAAGAACCACTTGTTCGGAAACCTTGAAAAAGTATAAAGTTCCTAAAGATACCCCTGTGTCTTCTTATACCGGAATAACGGGCATTTTGGTATGTCCCATGAGACGGGTCAGCTAGTAAGTCAACTTTATGACGGAGCTCACGCAGCTTCTATCTGTTCCGAGCACTTTTACTGCGCTTGTTTCAGTACAAGGCCGGGAATTCATTCTTCCTAATGTGTTAACGTGTTAAGATTGGCCGATCTTTAGAGGCCCATTTGTATGCTTAAGTAAATACCACTGTATTATGTGGGAGTGAATGAGGCGCCTCAATGCTAAAGCGTTCGGCGTCTAAACAGTGAGTCCCCGGTTCGACCCTCACTCAGGCCGCATTATCCCCTACTGATGAGGCTAATATGAGGCGTTGAAACAGAAGTCATTTTATTCCATCTCTGTCTTTCTGTGGCAGCATGTAAAATTATCAGACGTTAGTCTCAGGACGCGTCTGCAATATAGCCAAGTTGCAGACAATGATTGTAAGAAACCAACAAACCAAATCCATTTCATCCTCTGAGTGTTCCTTTTACTTTTACTGGACGTGTAAAAGTCCGAGCGCTAGACCGCTAACTAATGGGTCTACTGTGTTAAGCGAGCTGTCACTGGTAGGTCGTTAGATCCTAATTTGATGACATAGGTAGAAACCACCATATCTTGTAGCAGTGAGAGCGGTTTGGTTTGGTTTGTTCATCTTTCAGTTTCCATGCTCAGCATCTGTTTTCAACGAGGACGGGTCCCAAAACTTTAGTCTCACGATTTTCCGTACTTTTATAAATAGACAGAGGTAGCAGCTGAATTACTAGGACATCATTTTCAGCTAGTCACATTATACCGATGCCAGCTCAACCAGGAAAGAGAAAGGTGGCTTGATAGGGTTTCGACCCGCAAACTTCCAAAACGAAGTACATATAGTGTGCTCTTCTGCTGAGCCATCTCGCTTCCTGCAGCGGGCACTGTCACTCAACCCTGGATGAAAATAATATGATCCGTTCCTAATTTATTTGGTAGGTGTCCAAACTCCAAACAGTGTTATGGGTCAAACAAATATTATAGGTTTGATTTTTCGTGACTTACATGATAGCAATAGGATCAAATGTTTATGGGATTCCAAAAATTGTTGTATATTTAATTTCGAACACATTGGGAATCATGTTTCTAGGATTTCAGTGGCTGAAGTCATGCAAGGTTTTTGTTAATATCATGACGAAAGACTTTTTTGTCTGTTTTTTTTATTTTTGTGTTGTTATTGTTATTGTTGTTGTTGTTGTTGTTGTTGTTGTTGTTGTTGTTGTTGTTGTTGTTGTTGTTGTTGTTGTTGTTGTTGTTGTTGTTGTTGTTGTTGTTGTTCTTTTTGTGTTGTTGTTGTTGTATTTGTTGCTGTTGTTATATATCTTAACATATAAATAACATATAATTTAGAAATACACTCTGGAAATCTGAACCAGGTAGACAGCAATGTATACCAGGAAAGGTGTGCCTGGCTGATCAGATGTTAATCATAGTGCCAACGAGACCATCCTTGTTAGCGCCATCATCGCTAAGAGAGTGATAAGTAGAGACTGTTAAACTGACGGCCACTGCAAAGCAGCGTTGAGATCAGTTGTCCGTTGTTCCTTCTCCTTTGAGGGAGATCAGAAATCTCTCAGATGTGGGATGTGAATTCTCCAACAAATGGAACAATTAGTGCATGGGTTAGCATCCTCTTTACCTGAAAACTATACACCAACCATTGTCAATGTATTATTTCATAGTTATATACCATATAGTCGAATACTTGTTGTTACTTAGTAGGACCATGTTGGTTATAACAGATATATAGGGCGGGTTTCCATATACTTTGACCATGATTTTAATGACTGTAGGTCAATGTTTTCGCGGATCATTTTGTTGTTTAAAAATTCGTATTTTTTTCTTTTGCGGGATTTCATGAAAGTACTCATTTCTGATTTAAGTACATGTACCCAGCTTTTAGAAGTCTTATCTTAAGGCCTCTGACGCTGCCACCATAATGTATTATCAGCAAAACAAGAGTTTTTAGAAATACGAAAAAAAAAAAAAAAGTTATTCGTATACTTCGTCCGTAGTCTACGGACCTATCATACAAAATGTATGTATTTGTATTATTCTGTGCATTCCTGGTGGTAAAATTAAATGGACAGAAACAACTAGAATGACTGCTAATGCTATATTTTCTAATGCCTTTTACTTTAAGCAATACTCACACTAATAGATCCTACATTTAAAGTGAGAGTCAAATATTGGCAAAGAGAAAAAAAAACTACATTTGATACTCTCGAATCAAACAGGAGGGATGTCTTATGTATTATAACTTTATTCCAATACTGAATTAAATTTACGATCTCTAGTATTGTAATTGCATTGCCTTAACTAACCGATACTCAAATTTTGAAATAAGATGTAGAAATAACAAAGTAGCAGACGCCATCTTGATTATCTAGTTATGAATTTACACCATATCCATTTTCTGTTGAGCATTATTATGTAAAGACAAAGAATTTGAATTGGTCTCAAGACAAAAAACATTCGCTGTGATATTTTATCGAAACATAATTATTATAATTGTATAATTTATCATTTCATTCCGTATTTGATACAATGCACCTCACTGCTCAGTCCACCTTCTTTATTCCTTCTATAACAATGATAACCAGAATGAAAGGACAGTTATGCTCTTCATCATATTAATGCTATTATTCTATTTGAGGTTAGGTTACATTACGTCATATTTAAAAAAGTTATGAAAAAATGTCATTAAATTTAAGTAAGTAGATTAGATAAAAATTAGTTGTGTTTCTATTAGAACCACGGGATTCAATTACGAAAGTTAATAACAATAATAAAATAATTAATTGGTTCACCAACAACACTTTACATCAAGTGTTGATAGATTCCTTTAAACCGGAAATCATGTCGTTCCAAATCAAATTAATTAATTTTAGCTCTGTTTTTTCAATGAACTGCAGCATCTTTTTTTTTCTTCATAAACTCTTAAACTCTCTACTCTCCAGCTATCATTCGTAATACATATCTGAATTATTGTCTACCATAACACCGACAATCTTTTTCCATTCCAGCCATAGTAAGAGAAAAGATAAAACCAATCAAGAGTGTGAATTGCAAAGCTAGTTTATCATCACTCTTGACACCAACAGTCGGAGAAGCCATTAGAGCGGTAGTCGTCGTCATGGAGATCCGCTAACACAGGAACCGGAAACTAGGTAGATCTTGAATAACTCCATCGATTGGGGATGAGTGCCGGTTGTCTAGGAGACTGGTGCTACCGGCAGGGGCGAATTAATGGTTGTTTGACAGTGTGTGGCCTGGTATTTGCATAGGTGATAATAAAGTCCAACAGTAGATTGGTGGAGCGTTTCTAGATAATTAATCACTGTCGCCCTCAAAAAGCAGGAATTTTATGTAAATTGGTCTTTGGTAAAGGGTGAATTGCCCATACTTTTTAAAAGCTATTTTTTACTGTTCCTTTAAGAAACATTTAAAAAAAAAGAAATTAAACGTAGCAGCAAATACTACTACTATTACTACTACTACTACTACTACTACTACTACTACTACTACTACTACTACTACTACTACTACTACTACTACTACTACTACTACTACTACTACTACTACTTCTACTACTACTACTACTACGTCTCTATCACAATGACTAGACTTAATTTTGATAGTCATTTTCCCTATGAAGATAATGATATCAGTTATCTAGCACTAACTTGGGCAAAGTGCTCCCATGACGATGAGTTTTTAACGATCCATGGTGAAGCAATCTATGATTTGTTGTATAATTTCAACTCAGCAAATTTTTTGAGTTTTCAGATTGATGATGATGATGATGATGATGATGATGATGATGATGATGATGATGATGATGATGATGATGATGATGATGATGATGATGATGATGATAAAGGCAATACTACTTCTAATATGCTACCAACATCTGTAAAGGTTGTAACACATGTTTACAGATAACATGAAAGTCTGAAGGGGAAAATTGTGCTCATGTGATTATGCATAAATTAAAGTCTGCTATTATTTTGCATGTCTCGTTTTGAAACTATTCTATGCTAATACAAGTTATTGTTTACAGACATTGTTCCACATACTATAAAACTAGAAAAAAAAGTATAGAGAGCATCCATTGCTACAGCTCTTGCTCAATCCCGCATACTGTTTTCATGTATTAATTCGCGGGTGCCTCCTCGCTGAGGTGCCTGTTTGCATTATTTGGCACAGGTAAATTGTTTACAATGCGCCCACTAACCCGTTTACATTCATGTAAATTTATATTAAAGTAGTTCTATTATACGAACTTGAAACAACTGTAGGCGTGGCAAGTAACTTTCAGAGTAAATAAGTTTGATCGCATTATATAAGGAGTTTGGTTGGTTAGATTGTGCATGCAAAGGATATAAGAAGAAAGAAGGGCAGCTATGATCATTTCGTTGTTAAGGTTGCATTAACTTAATAATTACATATCGCATGTTTTGAATACGACGATAACGGATTACACTAGCATGTACCTTAGGCATTATATAAGTGTTCTGACTGTTCATTGGTTGCGTTTAATTATCTAGAATAGATCTATGATAGGACATCCGTGCTGATTTCCTCCCCAATCCTTTTTGTTTTTCCGGTTGAGGTCTTGTTATCGCAAGCTCTCTAATTAATTTCAGGCGGACGCGTCTTTCGAAGCCGCGCTAAGATCTCCATCCATCCTGAACGCAGTTTCTCGACAGTCAACAAAAGAAGGCAGAGCCTAACTCGTTGTAGACAAATCACTCAAAATTTGATTAATGCCCAACCTTCACGAAGTTAGTTTTAATTGTTTAAAACGGTTCTAAAATTTATTTCACCATTTCTTCCGATGATAAAAAAGATATTTGACATTTATATGTTTTATTTATTACCATCAAATAGTGCTCTGATACCAAGGGAAAGTTTCAATTTTTTTTTCTAAGAAAGCGCCCCACATTCATGGAAATAAAAACAAAATAACTTAATAATAGTGCTCAGATGCTCTAGTGTTTCTAAATGTCAATAATTTTTTACTTGTTATTCGTGTCGTTGGTCTTTTTTTTTATTTAAGCAAAGCGCTTTTCTTGTACAGAGAGAGAGGCAGGCAGAGCGTGGCAGACTGGAAGAGGAAAAAAAGCTTTAAAAGCTATTATAATACGGCCAGCTACTGTAGTACTTCAGTAATATCATAATTTTTAAGCTTCTCGCTCAATGCTTCTAATGATGGAAAATAAATCCTTCATAGTAGACAAACATTTGAAATAATGGGACAAAGCGAGGTACATCAATGAACATAATAAATAGACAGTGCTCGAACATTTTACATTGTGATATGTAAGTTGTGTTGGCTAACAAAAATACCTTTCTAACAATGCTTAATTAAAAAATAAGCGAGAAATTATTAGACCACTGAGTTTTGTTTTTCTTGTCAGGGCCTATACAAAAAATATGTTTACTTCGAGCAATCAATCTGGTTCTATTTTTAAGGATCGTTTTATATTTAGAACGCTATGAATTTTTGTAAGAAGTGTTAAGAGATGCAAGAATAAGTAAGAATTTCTAGCTGCCTACATGAAAATTAATGGATATCTACAGGGGGGTGAGATTTCGTAAAAAGTTATTCCACTTTGTTGGAAGTCGTGAGAGATGTTCAATAAGCAGAACCGTCATAGGGACATCTTGTACAAGAACTATTGTTTTCCGTTTAGGACTCACAAGTCGTTTTTAGATATGCAAATAAGAAGGTTTATGACAAGTTGTAAGCTACTGCGACGTTGTACTTACGGACCCTATGTTATCTGACTAGGTTCCGTGTCTCTATGCCGGGGGACTGGGGTAGGACATCGGCTACCGATGCAAACGGTCTAGGTTCGAGCCATAGAGATTTCGCTTCCTGCTGGTTGGGTTGGTGTTAGTTTAATGTGGCCAACTGAGACAGGAGTCATGGTATCCCCGCCCTGTCTCGTGTGTGGCAGCACATAGAATCGTCAGACGGTCAATCTACAATATAGCCTATATAGTGCTGATGTTGGGCGTTAAACCAACTCAACTCGTCTCTTTGCCAACTCATGCTCCTAAAAATGAAGATGGCAAACACTCATCTCCACAGGATATGAAGACAAAACAATATTTCCCTTTCCATGATAACAAGCTTAAAACGCATTCGCGATTGATATTTTCCCTAATCCATACTAAAAAAACTGACGCGCGTTGGAAAAAATACCTACCCTCTTCCTGTTCCATCAAATTACAATACACAAGTTTCCCCGAGACTCGCCACCATATTGCACTACACAAGCACATTTCTTCAGAAAGAGAATGGATGCTCTTTGTACACTTCCGAATGGATGATTGTGCTTCATCGAAACGTCATATCATGTGCTCATCTCTCTCTATTTCCTGCTGCATGATACTGGCGTGACATTTAACAAGAGATGTAATAGAGAGTGTGGAGACCTTAGAACTTTTCACAAACAAAATTGTTGTGTATATTGGATTTATTGTTTGTCACTTTGTATAATTATCATCATTATTTTTATGTAATACGCTTAGGATTAAGCAATGATTTGGAGACCTAATTTCATTCAAATAACTTGTTATCTTTTTAATAATTGTGGTACTATTTATTCTTTCATTTGCTTGTATAAGCTGACGTATCTCTAACATGGAGCCAAACGTAATTTTTCACTTCTTTTATAAAGGTTTTCTTCTCGTGCTACTTTTATGTCGAATTATTAACAAACACTCTACTTTATGTTCGGAAAAAAGTGGCAGTAAAGCTGTAACTAAGATAACTTTATTCTTGATCACTTGTGTGTGTGTGGGGGGGGGAGAGAGAGAGAGAGAGAGAGAGAGAGAGCAACCTCATAATTGGCACCCAACTTTTGTGTGTGTGTGGGGGGGAGAGAGAGAGAGAGAGAGAGAGAGAGAGAGAGAGAGAGAGAGAGAGAGAGAGAGAGAAGTATACTTTAAACCAAACAAGACGTGGGCTTCAGCCAGCAATGATAATAAATTTTGTATCTGAGTTTAATGATCTTGTCGTTTCTCTTATGAGCAATGGTAGTAAGACTGGTATAGGTTTTTCAGTTGTAGACGAAAGTGAACATTTTAAAAAGCAATTTGATCTTATCAAGCGTTGGAATAGGTTTGCATGCTACGAACGTTTTCTCAAAAGCTTCCAAGAAAGAATATCCTATGTATTTTTCCAACTATTTTAGCACTGCGAGCAGTAGTAATGATGATGATTTAAATAAAAAGGATTCGGATCGCTACATTAAACCAGTAATCTTTGTCCCTCAATCCCCCGACGCTCCCACCCTCTCACCCCCACCCCTTTCAACACACTATTTTCCTCAGATTTATAGATCTTCCCCATCTGATCGCCTACTTTCATTCTTATATATTTGATTATTTTATCACTTGGTTTTCTGCTCACTTTTCTCTCGAAAAAGCATTGAAGCAACCTTAATTTTTTTTCATAACGAAGCCAATTTCTTTGCAGTATTAGAAATGGTGCTGATAAGTAGTTATATAACGTTGTAAATGTGATTTTATTCAACATTCCATTACATTTTCTACCATTTCTTTACGTCTCTTTATGGAATTCTCTCAACAAATTTGGTGTCCTTTCCTGAAAATGCTTAAATGTGAATAACGAAATGAAGGAAATGTAATCATCAATTTTGCGCATTGTCGTAGAATTCTCTAAACGCTAGCGTAACATTGTTTTCTTTTCTTTTTAGTTTCACTTTTTGTCTCTTCTATTTTTCTTTAGTCTGCTCATTCTTGTTTTATGCCAGGCTGGAGATTAACTTATTTTTCTTTTTTTTTTTCTTTTGGCCTGACATCAAACTCAATTTGGGTATCCTGGCCGAGCAGAAGATTAAATTAAGCCCGTGTTTGTGCGAGGAATAAACAATCCTTAGTTTGGCGGCACCATCCCTGGCTTAAGTCTACTCACTCCAGGCACGGGCCAATTCCGAGGTCTGGGCCATTGATCTCCAGTAACTGCAGAGGATGTTACATTACTTTGGCTTCACGGTAGTCAGAGTGGAGGGTGAGCCCTGATACAGCAATTCTGTAAACCAATTACACAGAGTTGTTTCGTTTTGATGGTCGGGGCGATAAAGTCCGAGGGACCATATACCGATATTATGTTGTTATCAAATTGAAGTTTCATGAAAATGTGTGTTATTTGTTGTTATTCTTATTGTTGTTGTTGTTGTTGTTGTATTTGCTGTTGTTGTTGTTGTTGTTGTTGTTGTTGTTGTTGTTGTTGTTGTTGTTGTTGTTGTTGTTGTTAATATTACTGTATCATACTCCTGCTGTTGTTTTTGTTGTCGTTGCTGTTGTTGTTGTTGATGTTAATATTACTGTATCATACTCCTATAACGTATACATATTTGTGTTTGGTCGCCCCACTTACAGAATATATGCTAAATGTTACAGCTCATAAAAGTTTATATAATGCAGAATTTGATAGGAATTATAATAGTTAACTGCACTGTTCTTTAAAAAACTGACACATTCTCGTCTGGTTTAGCACTATCTCATTTGCTCCATAGCAGATCACTGATCGTTCTGTAGAACATGCAGCGCACTTCAACTTACAGTACAGGTAAGTATCGTTTACTTAGCTATTCTACAAAGATCCACCGACGGAAACCAGGTGTGGATGGGCGCGAGCTTTAGACGGAGAACACATAGTATGATCCCTGTAGCTTGTCTGATAAGCATAACCCTCAGAGCTTTCAGAACCTGATAGATCGTTACCACAATAATTATAGGGGGGCATCAGGCGTCCTGTGGATTGCATTCAACCTCTGTCACTACAGAAAAAAAACACATTGCGCTGTGTTTAAAAGAAAAATGTAGCATTGTTGTCAAGATAGAGAGAAAGAGAGAGAGGGAGAGAGAGAGAGAGAGAGAGAGAGAGAGAGAGAGAGAGAGAGAGAATATGAGTGAAAGTAATAAAATATTCTTTCATCGGCATGCTTCTTCTTTCCATTTATTCAAGTGTGACTTATATCAGAGATATTTTCTTGTATTTGTTACCTCCCAATAACATATATGTCTTACTCTAATAGATCAAAATTATTTCATATGTACAACCCTATTATCTTTTAGTTTAAAACATGTTGCTCGTTGCATCCCATCATTTGATATGAGAAAGAAAGATTTAGATTGCAAAACGTAAAAAACCCACAGCAACGATATTCCTCAAGTTTTCTTCTCATAATATTATAATAATGTACAGCGTTCTATTGTATCCTGCTGGTTGATTTGGTGAGATGGAACTCTTGGTATCCTTACTATGTCTCTATGTGAAATAACCTAAACTTATCAGACAATACCGTTGGAACCCGGCCGCGAAATAGCCTATTTGCTAGCTGTGACTTTTACGAAACCGACAAACAAAACTCTACCTTAATCAATAAGTTAAGACGTCGTTCCTCTACCTCTGTTTTTGACAGCGGTGATTATATTGACAAACTGGATTCAAATTACTCAGATCAGGTGAATAACGTAGGTTTCAGCTAATATTAGTAATGTATCATTACTGGCTGACTCCAGAATATTAAATAATAACTGACGAAACAGATTAAACCTGTCAAAAATAACTAATCTAATTTATTGCCTGCGAATATGACGTAAGACTTTAATAATCTGATAGCTTCCTGGATAACATTTTATAGATTTTTGAAACTTCGTACTGTTTGGCTTGGTTGGATTTCGTGTTTGTTTTTTTACCTCTAGCTTCAGCAACTTAGCTGACCTAAGCTATATCGCACAGAAATAAGGCGGATTTTAGTAAACCCAACAGTCTTTAAACGTTTACAGATAATATTATGTTATTCAATAGGATAACGCATTGTTATCA
>RQTK01000695.1:131319-143290 GCA_003991915.1 Elysia chlorotica | reverse complement strand
ATAGATAGATAGATAGATAGATAGATAGATAGATAGATAGATAGATAGATAGATAGATAGATAGATAGATAGATAGATAGAGATAGAGATAGGGTGAGAGGGGGAGAGAGACAGAGAGACAGAGAGATCGAAAGAAGAGAAAGCGAATGAGACTTAAAAAAAACAAACAAACCCAAAAACATACCAGTACGTAAATTAGGGAAAGTAGGTAAGCCTACCATGAAAAGGGATTAGAGAGTTGGAGTGTCAATATCAGTATTAAAAGAAGCGATCAAATAACATTCAGGAATCTCCAGGCAACATAAAAAATTTGTGCCTTTTCACTATTATTTCATATCTAGAAAAATATATAATTATTTAACTGGCTGCTATGAATGTGACAAGCATATCCGTTACTATTGCAACATGATCATTATACTATTTCTTCGCTCAGCTTGATTTGGATGAACGCCAAAGTACGGAGTATGGAGTATGGAGGTATAGTATTGGACTACCGAAATCGCCAACTAATTTCTGGTTAGGGCTCCGCAATTTGATCAACGTCTTTAAATAAAGAACTTGAAATATACTTGATCTATTATAGCTTTAATAGCATTCAGTGCAAATCGAAGTATCCGCAATGCGACAAAATTCACAGCCAACAGTGCTGTGCGCCCCGCCCTAACATTATTATTGTAACCACCGTTGTAGAATTCATAATTTTAGGAGTCAAGTACATAGTGGTGACTACTTCTTTATCTGGAGAAAAGGGTTTGGGGGGGGGGGGGGCTTAAGTTGCTAAGTGTCTGAGCACTGGGTTTTGAGTAAGGACTTTCCCGGTTCGATCCCATCGTCGATAAAATTTATTTTCGGGTCTTATCACCTACATTTTTGGGTTGGTTTCAAGTATTATATGATTGACTGAGACCGAGGCCCTGGAATCCCTGCCCTAGATCTGCCTCAAATGTGGCAGCAGGTTTTATTGTCAGATCAGACATTAGTCTTAGTACTCGTCCGTGACATAGCCTAGTTGTTGACTTAGTTTGCTAAAAAAAAATCCGATGAATTAAGCAACCAACTCAGTAGTTTTCTCCCCTGTGTTGGTAGTTTAAGTAGTTGGATTCGTGCTATAAAAGTGATTAGAGTATCTTTATAATCGATATGAAGTAAGTTAACAGTAACACGTTGTAGTTGTTTTGTAATATCAAATTTTAATCAATTTTGCATTTCTAAATATTATACTGGCTATGGGTAGATTACAAAATCAATCCAACTGTCTGTCTTCTCCTCTCTCACCCTCTCTGACTCTCTTTCGCCCTCTCTGACTCTCATTCGCCCTCTCTCTCTCTTTCTCCTCGTCTCTCTCTTTCTATCTGTCTCTCTTTCTCTTCACTTCCTCTTTCTTTCTCTCTCTATTTCTTTTCCTCTGCTATCTTCATCTTTCTTTCTCCAACTCTTTTCCTCTTCTATCTCTCTCTCTCTCTCTGTCTCTCTATCTCTCGCCATCAACGAACCCCTTCTTTCTTTTTTCTTGGCAATGCGCACAGTCACTTCTGTTTGAAGCCCAACTCAAGGATTATAACCAGTAGAATAACAACCTCTGCATTGCGGCATCGATTCCCATAATAGATCCTAAATATCAATAATTCTATACTGTAATCATCTGAATTTAATAAACAGTCAGCATCACAAATGACGTCTTCAGCATATCCGATTACTGGTAATACGTTATTCTGGATACGATTATGTCACCAAGTATGATGTTTATACCGAAAAATATCAAGTTATTTCGAAAAATATGGTTTTAAAGTAATCAATTTTAATGGTGGGATTCGGGTGTTAGAGTGTTTTGTTTTATGGTTTACTTTAAACAAGGCAATTACTGTCACTTTCTCCAAACATAACTGTCATTTACTCTCCTGGTTGGAAAAAAAAAGTTTTTCTTGTTACCCTGAAGCATTAGATGCCAAAAATAGTAATAAGGAAAGGGCAGTCTGGATTGGAGCACCAAATAATATTTAATAACAATAATGGTAATAGTCTTTCATACATTTTCTTTGTTCTTACTGTGTCTCAATTGGCTGCTCAGGTTTGTTTTTAGATGTAGTAATGTTTTCTTGGTTTCCTTTCTCATAATTATTATTACGATGTGCTGTTATTGTGATTGTTTCGATGTGTGTTGTATTTAAAAGTTATTGTTATTATTTCATGCGTTATGGTCGTTGTTATTGGTATTTTCTTGCTGCTGTTGTTGTTGCTGTTTTTTGTGGGGGTTTTTTAATTGTTCTTGCAGCTGTTTTTGTTGTTGTTGTTGCTGCTGTTGCTGTTGTTGCTGTTATCGAAGAAGAAGAATTTCATTACCTTCAACTTGTTAGTTACTGCCTTTCGAGCTGTTCTCCTGCTATATAAAGCCGTATAATCATGCTGGTAAAGCAATTACCACAATTATATTCATTTTTCAACGCAAATGAAAGACATTAATTTTTTTTTTTAATAAAGGCAATTTTTTATCAAGTGCTAGACTATTAAATGTTCAATTCTGTGTAAAAGACTTAAGTCTGTTTATGGATTGTTTTCAATAATAAAAAAAAAGCTCAGTATTTTTAAGAGAAAAAAAATCAATAGCATTTAACCGTTTTCCTTTGCTAAATATTGCGTTACGTTGCTTTTATTATCAGACTTATTTAATCGTTTGGCTGGTGGCGAAATTCAACTCTCCATCATTTACTTCAAAAATATTTTAAACAAAAACAAAATCTCAGTGCTTCCTGCTCACGGGAAATTTAAATTGGTAATACGATCTCTATTGGCGGGAGAGATTAATCAGAATAATGATGGTTGCACTCTGGGAGCAAACATTCAAAATAAATTGTCTCCCAACCAAGAGCTGGCGCCGGGTAGCTCAGCTGATAGTGCTCTGCACTAAGAACAGGAGGTCCAAGGTTCCAATCCCAAAGCATCAAAGAAGTCTCCGCCAGCTTTTCCTAAACGTACAGGGACATTGCGGCGTTTTTCAAACGTTACTTTACCTACGTATGCGTCACGAACAAGAAACATGATTCAAGTTTTATTTGAAGTTAAACCTAATACGGTGCTTTTTTGTATTGCTTTTGTTGCTGGTATTATTATTTTAAACCTATTAAAAAATATAATATTACGACCAAAATATAAAAAAAAAAAAACTTTTAGAAATTATGATTTGAAATAACGTCGGTGATTATACGACTAACTGTCGGGCTATTCGGGATATAGATATTTCTAATTTGGAAATAAAATTAAGAAAATTGTACATTTTTCTTCTGTAATATAAAAACACATAGATCTATTATTATTTTGTTTCTCTTCTTTTGTTGTGTTTATGCAAATAAAGTAGCACATTTTGCCACTAATTAATGTAAGATGATAACCGGAAATTACAACAGTCACAAAAGCACAAACATTTGCAAAATTATTACAGGTATTTATCTCAATTAGCCCCCGTTCCATTTCCTAAAGTGTTCCATGCATAGTCCATCCGATGAGTTATGGTCCATTTCATCAATGTTGGCAGTTGGCAATCGGGATCCGCAACTACCGAAACGCGAAGATGCTATTATGTGCCTTTTGTCTTATTTTCCTGGAAAGTCCTACTGGAATTATCAATCTGACTGCCCGGTACTGCCGAAGAGTTTTAGACCTTTATGTGCACGTTCACTACTCCACTCTCTCTCTTTCTCTATCTCTCTATCTATCTATCTATCTATCTCTCTCTCTCGATCTCTACGACTCACACCTGCGTGACTGGAATCTCTCTCTCTCTCTCTCTCTCTCTCTCTCTCTCTCTCTCTCTCTCTCTCTCTGTCTCTCTCGCTCGCACTCTCTCCCTTTCCCTCCCTTGCTATCTTTCTCATATTATCAATTCTCTTTTTTCTCCTTCACTCTCTCACTCTCTCATTGTGTCTCTCTCATGTCTCTCTTTCTTCCGCTCTCGTTCATTCGCTCTTTCTTTCTCTCTCTAGATCTCTCCCTCCCTCTTTGTCTCCCTACTTGCTACCCACTGCACCCAATCTTACTTCTATTGTTACACACCCGACAATTCCATCACGACCTCAATCAACTCAACCTATATTTAGAGAATCATGATAAAAGTGTCCGTCCGACTGTGTACATTATTGACGTGTGGAATCAACTTAGTGCTTGAGTTGTCAGTAATCATTCTTGATAACAGGTTCCGATCCATCACCATTGACGTCACACGACAGTAATAGTAGAATGATACTATAATTAGTCGTGATCATCGACTTCTAATGTCTATCTCTTTGACTACGTAAAAGGCAAATTAAAGGGTAAAGGTATTCAAAATAGGCGGTGATCATAGTTTATTCTTGTTGAACTGACTAACATCAAAATGTACCTAAATTTGCTGGCGCAACTTTTGTTAGTACATTGTACAAGACAAGTTTACCTTGCTACTAAAAATAGACCAGAAAAAAATGCCAAAAAAAACAAAAAACACGAGTATCTGGTAGTTTGGGGTCAGGTTTTAACTATAATTATTAAACTAAATATAACAAAATAATTGATTGTCTTCAGTCGTTTAATGCTTTGAAATTTCCTTTTAGAGGTTAACTCTTTTACTGCACTGTGATTACGTAAAAAAGATGAGTATCAATTGGCACCATCTTTCAAACATTTCTGCTTTGTTCTTTTATGGGTTTGTGTTTTGGTGTTGTATCGTTGTTTTGTTGCGAATATATAATGCATAAATTATTTTTTTAATTGTTAAGCATTTCGTAACCATATTCATTCTGAAGCCAATTATTATTTCTATTTGACCAATATAACAAGAGCTAACGGGCATGAAGTTAAAATTTATTAAAACTGTTGTTTACCTATTTGGGAATATTCCATGTTTATGGGAGACGATAATAAAGAACTTAAAGTTAAAGGTGAATCATTAGCTCTTTTAACTGTGTGCATTAGAGAATGAATCAGAAGCATGTGGCTAGCTAGGTGCGGACCTGTGAGCCTTCGCGGGTACTTTGCCAGCTAAAAATGACTATACAACGTTGTATTTAATTAATACGAGAACGCGGTGCTGTATAGATAATATTATAGGCCAGGTTGACATGATCTGTGTTTTGAGGCGAGGTGTTTAAAAGTAGAGAGTGCGGCTTCAAAATCAGCGTCCCAGGTTTGGCCCCACGATCAGACCAACTTACTTGTTGTGTCGGTGTCAGCATTAAGTGAGACAGAAGTCCTGGTATCCCCGTTGTCTCTCTCTCTTTCTCTCTCTCTCTGGCGGCACATAAACGATTGTCAGGTTTACAACTCTGGACACACGTCGTCGTAAAGGATGCCCCTTAGGATTTCGAAAGACTTTAAACTAGGAAAGAGCTCCTCTGATGCAAAGCGCGTGCCCTGTGAATTGAGGGGGGGGGGGGGTACAAACAAATTATTAATGAATTAAAAAGAAAAATGATACAACACATTTTGATGTAGCAAAATCAGTGACTGCCAGTGTCTTAAGCTTCGAGATATCTTTATTGAAGAAATGATAGTCACAGAGATTCTAGCCTAACGTTTTTGGTGTTTTTTCAAGGGAGACCCTACTGGGCAAACAGACCAACATCTCACAGTTGTTTACATACAGGCACCCACAGACAGAGCCGACATACGCTCTATCCCATCCGATCACATTATGCATACACTAACTTTTGGGGCGAAGTGTTTAAAGAGTAGGGCGAGCTGCTTCAGAATCAGCGTCCCAGGTTTGGCCCCACGATCAGACTAACCAAATGTTTTGTCGGTGTCAGCATAAAGTGAGACAGAAGTCCTGGTATCCCCGTTGTCTCTCTCTGTCTCTTATAAATTATACATCGTGTATATCCCCACTCTCTCCCTCCCTCTTCTCTCCTCCCTCTCTCTCTCTCTCTCTCTCTCTCTCTCTCTCTCTCTCTCTCTCTCTCTCTCTCTCTCTCTCTCTCTCTCTCTCTCTCTGGCAGCACGTAAAATTAGTCAGACATAAGTCCTTGGTATCCCCGTTTCTGTCTCTCTCTGGCGGCACATAAACTATTGTCAGGTTTACAAGTCTGGACACACGTCGTCGTTAAGGATTCCCTTAGGATTTCGAAAGACTTTAAACTCAGAAAGAGTTCCTCTGGTGCAAAGCGCGTGCCCTGTGAATTGGGGAAAAAAGTTCAAACAAATTATTGATGAATTAAAAAGGAAATGATGCAACACATTTTGATGTAGCAAAATCAGTGACTGCCAGTGTCTTAAGCTTCGAGATATCTTTATTGAAGAAATGATAGTCACAGAGATTCTAGCCTAACGTTTTTGGTGTTTTTTCAAGGGAGACCCTACTGGGCAAACAGACCAACATCTCACAGTTGTTTACGTACAGGTACTCACAGACAGAGCCGACATACTTTCTATCCCACCCGATCACATTATGCATACACCAACCCAAGCTGCAACATCGGGAGTCAATTGTTTTATGAACGTGCTTTTGGGTTATTTCTTGTTTGTTTTTGTGTTTCCTTAGGAGGGAAATGGGCACACACAAAATTCACAAAGAATGCTCCCGCCCTTTCCAATATTTCTAAGGTACTTCAAACATAAAGAAAGATATAAAAAATAAAATGTTTCATACGGAATATCCCTGTGCAATTTTCTTCTATAGAAAGTGATCTCCCGAGGCATGTACCTCATCTCTTTAAATATTTGAATTGGGCGCATTCAATATTTTCATATCTTCACTTCAAACATATTTCCTTATACGATTCTTCGCAAAACATTTGGGGACACCAATCTTGTGAGAAATCTTAAAGCGTGTAAAAGAAAGCATAACTGTGTGAGAGCGTCGCAATTAAAAGAGTATTGCCTTATTTTAAATAAATCTTTGGAACTATATCCAATCCTAAAAAGGAAAATAGGGTGAAATGTTTTCTCAAATGTCCTTGAGACAATCTTGAGTTAACCGTGGAATGTTTCTTTTCTTTTTTTTTTTCTTTTTTTCATTTTCTCCCATAATAAATTGTGAGCTCGCGTTCAAAAGAGTTAGCTCGAAAATTGTGTGGCTTTTTTTTTCTCTTCGCGTGCATTGAGAATGTAAAATCTTTTAAGGAAGGACAGACTGATAGGAATCAATGGGGAAATCGTTGCCTTCTGGCTGCCTGTTGTTTTTTCCTTGGGTTATTATTTTCAAGCTCTTCTAGGCTTTCGGTATTTTTATTATAATTTCTAATTTACTTGCAGATTTTGTTCCCTACGGGTCAGTTATATTCAGAGCTTTTAGAAAACCGTCACATACAATCATGTGTATGCTTTGTTGGTTTGTTTGTTTTTATTTTTTTTTATTTGTGGGGAGGTGAATTTGTTGTCGTTTTTCTTGTTATTGCTGTTGTTGCTGCTTTTGCTGTTGTTGTTGTTGTTGTTTTTATGTTGTTGTTTTTTTTAAATCAGGTGAGTAAAATGAAGTGCATATGAAAGCTATCGTAAGAAGTTGATTTTTGGATAAAAATGAAATTATAAAAATATAAAGAAGAAAATTTTGCAAGTGTTGTTTTTAAAACGTTAACGATCGAAAACTTTGAATGTTGGAAAATTGTATATGGAAAAGGAGCTACTTAAGTACATTCCACATAATTATTTCATAAGACAGAACCTTCGTTCTCAGAAAAAAAGGTTAAAAAAATTACTTTGCCAAGCCTGAATTCCTAGCATTTTTTTTTATTTGCAACACATTGTGAATATGACGATGACTGTTTGAAATGGTTATGTAAATAACTTATTTTTAGAAATCGGCTAATTGATTTTGTCGGCGGTGGATTTTCTCTGCTCAAACCATCATAATTAATAGCTAAAATGCCACGCTGACCGAAAGTGTCGTAGAACAAGGTTAGTTATATTTGGATCCCACACAGGAACTTAATATCAACCTCTCATTGAAATCGTTGAAACTTTGGCAACTGAAAGCAAGACAATGTGTCCCGTTGTCAGAAAATTGCCAAACAGTAAAATGTAGGTGTTCTTTTAGTGTCTATGTTTTTTGTTATTGTGCGACAGGTTTACTATAGTTTTAAAAATTAATGGGCAAGGTCTGGAATGTGACATGTATAACGACGAAATTTCCTTCCTATTATGTCAGTCATTGACTTCTATATCAACAAAGCCTCCAATTCAATTCGCTCACTTTTCTTCGAGATAGATTCTCTGTTTAGAGCCAGAGGCTAGGCTGGCACTTTTGCTAGTGCTAAAGTCGATGGCTAAAGTCAGAGTGGAAGGTGAACTGGTTCACGTGGTAGAGCGTTGGTCTCCAGATCGGGAGGCCCGCAGATCGAATTCCACGATCAGCAAATTTATTTGTACGAGTTCGTCCCCTGTAACTGGTTGGGTCGGTTTCAGTGTAATGTGACTGGCTAAGACAGGAGCCATGGTATTCCCGCCATGTCTCATGTGTGGCAGCACATAAAATTGTCAGATGTCAGTCTTGGGACCTATCCACAATATAGCCTATATTGTGCTGAGGTTGGACGCCAAACCGACTAAAAAAATGAAAAAAGGATAAAGCCATGCTTATGGAAAGAGTCGTGGCTATCTTGAGAGAAAAAACCTCTTCTCTGCAAAAAAAAAAGACTGGATTTTTTATCGCTAGGAATAACGATAGTGCAGTTCAGTTTCTTCTGCCGTGATCAAACTTAAAATTATTGGCAACCATCTAAAAAGCACCATAGAGTTGAGATGTAACTGGCATGGCGTCCATACGAGTAATGTCTCCTAAAAGACAAAACGGGGGCAGGGGTGACAATAATGTTCTTTTACTTCCTACGATTAATTTTTTTCTAATAGTCTTGGAAATAACCTCTTCAAAGTTTTGTTATTACTAATTTTGATAAAATTTCAGTAAATGGGGGCCTATTAAGTACAGGCCAAGTCATGGAATGGGTCCAAATAAACCATGTGTTGTCAGTAAATTGTTGCTCCTGTTTATGCTTTATTTTTTTTTATTTTTTTGGTTGCTTATGTTGTTGGTGGTGGTGTTATTGCTGTTGTTGTTGTTGTTGTTGCTGTTGTTGTTTTTATTTCTATTGTTGTTGTTGTTCTTCTTCTTCTTCTTCTTCTTCTTCTTCTTCTTCTTCTTCTTCTTCTTCTTCTTCTTCTTCTTCTTCTTCTTCTTCTTCTTCTTCTTCTTCTTCTTCTTCTTCTTCTTCTTCTTCTTGTTTTTGTCGTCGCCGTGGTCGTTCACTGCGATGTTAGCATCTGTTAAAAGCACAAAAGCGACTGCCCTGCGAATGAGCTATATTTCTATGCTCTATCTCTATCGCTTGCTTTTCAGATACCTCAATCTAAGCTGCATCTGACCAGCGTCTATCTTGATTAGACCACAGATTAAAAATTTAGGAGTAAATTTAAAAAAAAAACACAATATAAAAGGCATTCAAAAAATGTACACGTTCAAGACAAAACAATCTTTCCCTTTCCATGACGACAAGCTTAAAACGCGTTTACGGTTGATATTTTCCCCAATCCATAATAAAAAGTTCAACACGCATGAGAAAAATATATCCCCTATCCCTGTTCCATCAAATTACAATACTTAAGTTTCCGGAAACTCGCCGCGATATTACACTAGATATGAACTTTTTTTTCAGAATGAAAATGGATGCTCTTTTTACACTTCCCAAGGGCTGTCTGTACTTTCGTGAACATCATATCCTGTGGATTAGACTGCTTGGTTGAAGTATCGTGTAATACTGAGAGAGTGGGGCTGTATTTTTTCGCCCAGGTGGCTTAGTCAACAACACTTTGAAGTGCCTTGAATGCGCCGTTTAGTTTAATGACGTACTGTTCATACTGACTTGCAGTGCAAATGTTTGTCCACTTCGGTGACTTGGTCGCTTATTTCGGGAAACCCCAGTTATGAGTTTCTCATGAAAATTTGCACTGAATGTAAGACACGGGAGCAACTACCTTGAACTGATTTTATAATTAACTTTAAAGCAGAAAAGCGGTCTTGGAAATGTTTGCTCCTGCGGCGCTTTTAGCGAAGATATTGAAATAGGGGGGCTAAAAAGTTCATTAAATATCTTCCTGGCTTCCCTTATAGCATTCATTTAACTATTTTGTTTAGGCATTCGGAATTTTCTGGTCATTGTCTTATTAATTTTGGGACGGGCATCCTACATCCATATTCAAACATAATTCTTTTGAAGTACTCGAAGAAGCAGTGAAATTGCATTCGATGTTTTACTTTAACTCATTGGCCTGGAATTATGGCTAAAGTTTACTCTTTAGATCAACATGATTTTGATCTTAGCTAATTTTTCACCTTCAAACTTGAAATATGTACCCTGCGTCTTCTTAACCAGCAGGAATGACTGCATGGCCAAATCACCCCCTCCCCCCCCCCCGCCCCCTTCTTTGAACCATTCTTATTAGGGCTGGCGATTAGGTGAAAAACAGAAGAGCTGTATAGGCCTTAACAACTTGGGCCTAGAGTCCTGCCAAACGTTGAGGGGTGCACCTAAAAGCTATCTTCGTGTTCATCATCTCGTTTGATTTTTTTTATTTGATGTGGTAAATGTATCCTTTGTCAGCATTTTAAAAAAAACTAAATTTCATGATGCTAGAAAGTCAAGAGTATATCTTCTAAATAGTAGTTATTCATCGGAACACACTCCCAAGACCAACAAAGAGTGTGGAGACTCGAGACACTTTTCGATAACAACAACGCACAAGCCTAGGAATCTTCAGAGGTGATGTTTCAGATTCTAAAGATGAAGAAGAAAAATAAGTTATTGCAATAGCGTTAATTAGCTTATTTTACGAATTACAACTGTTGTTTTTTCATTCAAGTTTTCTAATAGCCATGATTAAATTAGTATGAACAAATATTTACTGGCATTGAGTTCAGATCAATGAGTTTTTGTTTGTCAAACCCTGACCATACCACATTGTAATAACAATTTTGGTGTTTTGTATAACAGTTTACCTAGTAAATAATCAATCCTAAGGATCATGACAGGTTAAAGAGGGTAGGCGTTGTGGGTTGGTTGGTTGGTTTCTTCAAGTCAAACGCCATTCTCTAGACTATTCAACAATGGGCCCCAAGACAACAGTTTGACAATTTCACGTGCTGGTACACAAAGATGCAGAGCATGGCTACCAAGACTCGTGTTTTAGCTGGTCAAAGTAAAAAAGAAAATAAACCTTCCCAAGGCCGAGGAACAAAGCATTTAGAATTAGACCAGGGATCTAATCAGCGACTCTATGATAAGTAGTCTCTCATTCTGCCATTATGCCACTATGCCACTGTGTACCCCTAAAGAGCTTACACGTTAGCTGCATTGGCAGCGTTCAGAGTTCCTTGTTTTCAATACCTGGTTATAATAAGCTTTTGCATGTTTATATTGTTTTTACTTTTTGTTTTTAATGAAAGATTGAGCTTTTTTTTTCAATTTCTTCTTTTTTCCGCTTTGACTATGTCTGAAAAGTGACAAAGACATTCGCAATAACTCTATAAAACATGGAACTATCCAGAACTCCGAAACGAAGGAACTATCCAGAACTCCGAAACGAAGCCCTTTTTTTCTCCCCTTGGCAACAGGAAAATTGTTTTCGCTCTGAACAATGTAACTGAAACAATTCCCCGACCGTTGTGTCAAGTTGATCACAGCGAGCGCCTTTGTGGAGGTTTTCACAGCAAATCAAATATTGATTTGATCAAACAAGCCTTAACACTGAGCAAAGAGATCGATAACTCATTTTACACTGAGAACGCCACGGAGCCCCAGGCATGGGACTAGCTGTGATTATTAGGAGACCTTTAGTTGTTTTTTTTTTCTCTCATTCTCGTTCTCTCTCTCTCTCTCTCTCTCTCTCTCTCTCTCTCTCTCTCTCTCTCTCTCTCTCTCTCTCTCTCTCTCTCTCTCTCTCTCTATCTCTCTCTCTCTCTATCTATCTATCTATCTATCTATCTATCTATCTATCTATCTATCTATCTATCTAT
>RQTK01000695.1:105650-125765 GCA_003991915.1 Elysia chlorotica | reverse complement strand
CTCTCTCTTTCTCTCTCTCTATCTCTCTATCTCTATCTCTTTATCTCTCTTTTCTCTTTCTTCTCTCTCTCTCTTCCTCTTTCTATCTATCTCTCTCCCTCAAAAATACGTTCCCATCGAAAAATACAAGATATCGTATAGTTTCATACGTTATTAAGCGAGAACGTTTTTGTTTGTTTTTAATGGACATGGTTGGCATCATCAACTAGACATTTATGTAATGAAACTTAAGCATTTATCTCGAAAAGAGTTTAAAAGGAATTCATATTGAAGTAGACCATAATAATTATACTCGAGTAGTTTTTACAGGTGATTTTGTTTGCTGAGCAAAAACATCTTCAATCCCTAAAAAGCCTGACTGTATGTGAAACACGAGTTTTAAAAAATAGAAGAAGAAATATTTTAGAGCATTTTAGTAATTGCCAAATTTGATACATCTTAAAGCATGTGGATGGCGGTATAATTGGGATCAGTTCTGTACTAATTAACTTCTCTCAGCTATGTAGTAATTGAAATCGTTGCAATACGAGATCAGAATTTTGAAAAAGAGCTTTATAGGTTTAAAGCAAGGCTTTGAATAAAAAGAGGTATATACGATATTCAATGGTGTACCTCAATTTGACTTTCACTACCTTGGTAACTTTGCCTCTTGTTTTGGATATCCACATACAAACCTAGATTCAGTTTCCGTGCGATGCTGAAACGAAAGTGAATGTGGGAAGTTAAACGTGCCTACGTGGGCTTAGGTGGACAAAGATAACAGTTATACTGTTGCTTTTTATTCATTTATTTTTTTATTTATTTTTCATTAGCTAAAATTGATCAAGAGATAAGAGGCCTAGCCACTGTTGTTATCAGTACTAAGGACGAGGTTGAAAAATCGTGTTTGTTTCTTTTTGATCTGTCTATTTGAATATAAAAGCGTAATTCTTTTTTTGAAAGGGAGCTGTAAGATAATTGTATAATTGATTGGAAATCATGTTTTTTTTCAATTGGTAATTGTCGTTATTTATGTTGTTTTTGTCTATGTGTTGTTGTTGGGTTTTTTATTGAGTTTGTTGTTTTGTGTTTCATTTTGTTTGTTTGTGGGGTTTTTTTCCTTGTTTATTTTTGTTTTGTTTGGGCTGGAAGTCTTTTTATTTCCGATTGTTTAGATTTCTAAATGTTGTTGTTGATGTTGTTGTTGTTGTTGTTGTTGTTATTGTTGCTGTTGTTGCAGCTATTGTTATTTTGTTGTTTAGTGTCTTGTTACACAGTTAACCTCATCAGTTGACGTCACTAGTTTCACATGGTGTGGGCGTTGGATTTTGCTTTGCTTTTCCCTTTTTCCAGCACTTCTCCGAGTATCTCAAATAGGGCATTTACTTGTGTTATTGTTGCTGCTGTTGTTGCTGTTATTGTTTTGGTGTTTTAGTGTTTTGTTACGCAGTTAACCTCATCAGTTGAACTTATTAATTTCATATGGTGTGGGCGTTAGATTTTGCTTTGCTTTTCCCTTTTTTCCAGCACTTCTCCGAGCATCTCAAATGGGGCATTTACTTGGAATGATCACGGAACATGTAGTATGGCCACAGTGAGCAAATGGTGGAGAAGTAGAAAATAGATTGCTCTTCTTCTAGAGCCAGCTGAGGTTCTCACTAAACAAGAAAGGAACGATTTAATCTTTATGTGGTCGCAGATGACGACAAAGAACAAGTAAGAAAGTTCGTTGACATTTATTATTAGATCACGATGTTGAAGTACATTAGGCTAATAACTACTTAACTAAATTTTTGTTTCATAAAATTGCCGTATTGATTGGTGCTCGTTTTTACTTTGTTAGTCCAAAACAATTTTATTCTGTCGCATAATTATATGATAAAGTCTATATTGTTTATCTATAGATATAATTTGTTTCCATTTTTATTTGTAACACTAATTGTTTTAAATTTATTTTTTGTTCTCTTTCCCAGGAGGTGGAGCGAGCTGGCTTAAGTGGTAGAATGGCGATGAATTCTTTTATGGTGATTCACGGTTCGAATCCTCTGCAATGGGACAAAAACATTTGTCAGATTTCTTCTCGTGCTGGCTGGATTGGTGCCATTATGGTGTGAACGACTGAGACATGCTCGCTCCTTTTTTTTTTTTTTTTTTTTACCGTCCCCAAATATTACAGAGTTGCTGACTTTAAACATAAATAAACTAATAGGTTAACCAATTTCTCCATTGTGTTCGAAAAAGTAAATGTAATTCATGTACTTTAGTGCAGCATGATTGATTATCGTGTAATTCTCTGTTTATACACTGATAATGGGAACAGCACTCAATGATACGTAATTGTTTCGCCCTTAGTATTCTACAAGGTACATTCATGTTGTGACACTAACAGAGGGGCTCTTTTGCACGTGAAGGACCGTTTAGCCATTAACAAGGTTGTGAAGGTTTTGAAAGTTACTCAATACTCGCGAAAGGGATTTGTTGTAATCGGGAGAAATAATGTGGTGTCGCTTTGAAATAGTGTAATACATTAATGTATTGGAACATGTTTTTTGTAGAAGAGTAATGGTTTTAACATGGTTCGTAACCGTTAGTTTGAACAATAATAACTCAGTGAAAGTAATCTGTATCTGATGTTTTCCTTGCTTTCAAAATGTACGATTGGTAAAATAGGCAGTGTACTTTAAGTGCTTTATACTTTTTAAAGCAATTACCGAAATACATAATTGGTCCTGTGTACAATAATCTTCACGTATTTGTGTTATTTGTTATTGTTGTTGATGTTGTTTCATTGTTACTGTTGTTGTTGTTGTTATTGTTGTTGTTGTTGTTGTTGCTGTTGCTGTTATCGTTGTTGTTGTTAACGTTTTTGTTGTTCTTGTTGATGATGTTCTTACTGTTGCTGTTGATGTTGTTGTTGTTGTTGCTGCTGCTTCTGATTCTGCTACTGCTGCTGCTAATATCAATCATCATTCTCATAGAAAAATAACGACTTAAAAGCAACAGTATTGGTAGCTTTGACCAAACTCCTTTCTTCTAACTCTCTCTCTCTCTCTCTCTCTCTCTCTCTCTCTCTCTCTCTCTCTCCCCAGTCTATAATTTATGTAAATAAGAAGAAAGACCCTGTTCGCCGCTTATTTAATTTTCCTCCTCCTTGTAGTGCGCATACCCCCGGAAATCGCCTGGCTGGCTGGCGGGCGAATATACATAATAAGCCGCATTGCGCCACGCTTGTGTCTACAGAGTTAGCTACCCCTGCGCTGCCGGTGAAATCCTGATCCGCGGTGAATGAGGCGGTTGTAGAAGGCACGGAGGGAGGGAGAGCGAGAGAATGTGGAGAAGAGTGAAGGGAGAAGTGATGAGTTAGAGAGAGTAGTAGGGGGTAGGAGAGAGGGAGAGAGAGAGAGAGAGAGAGAGAGAGAGAGAGAGAGAGAATGTGCAGAGCGGGAGCAATCGTGAGGAACTTAGAAAAAGAGAGAATGAGTTAGGGAGAAAAGACAAGGCAGAAAAAGAGAACAGAGAATATGGAAAAAATGGGAGATAAAGATCATGAGAGAGAGGGGAAGGAAGAAAGATGAGAGAGAAAGAGAGATAGAGAGAGAGAAGGTAGCTGGGGAAAGGAGGGGTGAGAGGGAAGTAGAGAGAATGCAGAGGGGTGTAAGGGCGAGTTACAAAGAAAAAGAAAAGAGAAGGCAATAGAGATAGCGAGAAAGGAGACGGAGAAAGGAGATGAAGAAAGACGAGAGATTGAGTGGGAGAAGGGAGAGTTAGGAGAGAGGGAGAAAGGAGAGACACGGGGAGATAAACATTATTAGAGGGTGTGAAAGGGGAGAGCTGGAGAAAAGGGAAAGTAGGGAATAGAAGAGAGCGAAAGGAGAGGAAGATAATGACAAGGGGAATGGGGTGAGGAAGGATGAAAAACGACCTGCAGCGCAAGTTATACTTTCGCGCAAGAGAGGTGTTTGTTTGCTCTAGGCGGTTTTTGTTCATTGTAGTTGAGTTCCACTGGCTAGTTCTATTTTTTGCTTTGTTCCCCAACCCTCAGTCAGTTGCTGTTTGACAAAAGGGTACACGATTGATTGAATAGGTTTGTAACATACATGGAGAGAAGCTTAGTATACGTTGATTGGTCTGGGAACCAAAGCTTAGGAACAAAAGGTATCGGGGTTTTTCTCTATGCTTTATTGCAAGCAGGGCTATTTTTAATATAATGCAAATATTGGCTTGGTAGAAGGGGGTGAAAAAAGATATGTGGGGGCGAATAGAGATATTCAAAATAGGTGGAGATGGGAGGGGATTTGGATTAAGATACATAAAAAGGCAAAGAAGGGATAAGAAATAAGAAAGAATCCGGACAGACAAACAAATAGTCGGACAAATAGACGGACAGATAAACAGAGTAACGAAGAGAAGTGAACAGCAGTTGGTTTAATAAATAAAAATGGATAATTGAAACAAGGAGTCAAAAGCAAACTAAGACAGTGTCCAAACATTGTTGATATTTGAAAAGCCTGGAAAATGAAACAGTGCAGTGGTAAAATTTATTGTTAGAAGGGTTAAAAAAATAAAAAGATTTAAAGAGTTTAATTTTTAAAAGACCAAACAGAATGGGAAAAAAGAGAGCGAGAGAGAGAGGGGGCGGGGAGACTTAGAGAGAGGCAGATGAGAAAAAGAAAGATATACAAGGACCTAGACAGATAGACAGAAACAGTGACAGAGATAGAAAAGAATAGCAGACAGACAAAGAAAGAGACAGGAATGCAGACACACAGATATACAGACAGGCGGACAGACAAAGAAAGCACACAAAAAAAAGAAAGAGAGAGAGAGAAAAGGGGGACAGAAAGAGAAGACAAACTGGAGCATAAAAGATGAAAGCCTTTACCAGACAATAGTTTAAAAGAGCGCCAATGATACAGAGTTGAGTAATCTGAAGCGAATAGGATGGGGTAGCACTAACTAACCCTCATTCCCTTTAAGAGTGAGAGAGAGAGAGAGAGAGAGAGAGAGAGAGAGGTAGAGAGAGAGGGAGGGAGAGGGGGGGAGAAATTAGAAAAGTTAGAACATAGCATTACATTAGACGAATTTTTTTCAAGTAATACGATTATTCTTTCAGATTATTGTTGATTTGTTTGTTTGTTTTTTAATGAAAAATGTTATGATTGTTTACACAACAACTATAACAATGGTGTTCTTTATCAGACCGTTTAATTATAGGAAAGTGGTACTCGAGTGCACAGTTTTTTTCTATAATGGGTCTATTTTCGTAAATAAAATTATCTCGACAATATGAAAGGCATTTGGCAATAAAACTCACCATCTCAATACATGCAATGATAATTACTCCCTTAATGACTGTTTACACTTTACGTCTGATTTCTTGTATTCAGTCTTTGATTTTAACATAGATATACGAAAACAAATGTCCAAAAAGCCTTTTTTATATTGGAGTAATCATCGCAGACATGATTTAATTGGATGTTTAAATTGAATGCAGAAGGAAAAAAGATAAATGTGTTCCTTAACCATCTGAGAGCTGTAAAATCCACGTCTATCAAGTTTGAACGTCATTCGTTTCGGTGTTTGTTTATTGTTGGTGTTTTTTCTGTGTTTGTTTCGCAAAGCAAATCAGTAAATTTAATGAAGCCAAAAGTGTTTGTTAATAATTATTGTTGTTGTTCTCGCTTGAGTGTAGTTGTTTAGTGTTTTGTTGCGCAGAGTAGTGAATAAAATAGTCTCAACAAATTGCGACTTAAAGACATCTCAGTTTGAGAACACATAACAGATGTTATAGTAAACTGTTGGCGGCACATAATCAGTGTCATAGATGAAGAACGTGTGCCTTTCCTTCTCAGTTCTCATTTAGAGCATCTTTCTAACTTTCTTTCTTCGTCCGTAAGAGCTTTTATTTCAGTTCTTGAAACGTTACAATATCTTCTTTAAGAATTTTACTTAAATGTGCCTAAATATACTACAATCTCGTGCATTAATACAAAAATAAATAAATAAAAAAACAGCTTCAACAATAACGCACAGCAACAGCAAAAATATTTACACAAAGAGAAAGAAACCAGAAGGCGATTACCTACACAAGTGCAAACAGGAGCTTAATATGAAGCAAAGCAATCGAATCGACTAATAGCTAAACCGCTTATTGTTATAGCTTATAATGCCAGTTTCTATCACAGGGGATTATGACACTGCTATTTCCACCTATTCACGTTACCCGGTACATGTACTATAGAACCATCTCCCTCTCCCTGTAGGGCAACTAATATTTTTTATGGAAAATCTACCCCAGTGCTATGCTGTAGTACTAAGAGGTGAAGTTAACCCACAAGATGTACTTACTTTATGCGTTTTAAGCACACCTTTGTGATAAGCCTTTAGATAGTGCGAATTAGAAGGTTTGTGACAAGTCAAAAGCTACTGCAGCGATGTACTCACGATCCTATATCAATCAAGCGATCCCTTTTTCCCCCAATCTGATGAACTATGTAGGCCTACAGTGTACTAGGGAGTTCCTCGCCCACGCAGGATATGGTTCCTTCATAAGCCGGTCTGATCCTCTTACCAGAATAACAGAGTCCTAATTTCCCGTGAGAGTTGAGAGCATGGCTGAAAAGCAATGTCCGCTCGCTCATGGAGAAATCAGAGGGAAAAATTAAGTACGATAGGGATGCTATCTCTGGGCATATATACACGTGAGCGAAACCCCTGGCTCATCATTGAGAGGTTCAATATAATATTGTCCAAGAGAGGAATGGAATTTAAGTTTGACTCGAGTGAATTGCTTGGGGTCCAGCGTCATCACTATGTAGGCTGTAATGTAGGACGGTAGAGATATGGAATAACGTAGAGGTTGTCAGGAAGATCAGTATTTAGTAGTCTGTACTTGCGAGCTAGAGGTCTGCGGTTCAAATACCATCTAGTTGGTCCAGTCTCCGAGTAGGATTCGTCTTGAAGCTAATTAAAGATTGATAGAATTGTAATGTAAGTTGTTACTTCGGTACGCTGTCAGGGCTATGTAGTACAGATTGTTCACATTATGTTATATCATGTATTAAAAATGCAAATCCCCGTGTTAATTAGTAGAATATTGGCGGGGTTGGACCGGCCCAAATTGTACCGCGATGGTCTTCTAACTGGTAAGTCCCCGGTTTGAAACCCACGATAGGAAAAAATTCGTCTCCGATTTCGTCTCCTACTGGTTAGGTAGATGTCAGTATAATGTGATCGGTTGAGTCAGAAGCCATGGTATCTCCGCACTGCTTCTGTTTGGCAGCAAGTAAAATTGCCAGACGTTTGTCTTGGGATATGCCCACGGTATAGCCTTTTTGCTGTCAATGTGCGTTAAAAAATCATCCCTCACACTTACTCTCTCACTGGCAAAACTGTTTATTTTTTTTGCATTTCAACCTTGCTATGAAAATAATGTGATCAAACGGATGATATAACTTTGGCTATAGTTGCATTGTTCAACCCCACAAATAAAAAAAAAACGCTATCTCCCCTCGCTTTACAGGATGGTACTTTAATCTAAAAATGTTGTGTAAAAAAAACAACAGCACAGTTCTAATTGGCACATAGCTTTTCAATTTCATAACTGCACATTCATTCTCAAACCCAGGCTATGTTTCTTTTTTTTTTTTTTGCCAAGTGTACCTGAACTACCTGAAAGGTGTATAAATTACACGTTTATTTCTTTAATCGCCTTTACAGCCGTTATCCATCACTGCAGGTGTCACAGAACTTCACCGTTCCATTATGTCACACACCATAGCGGTTACCGTGCTGACGTGCAGTAAAAACAAACTCACTCATCCATTATGTCATGTGCCAAAAAGTTGAACTAACCCCAGCATTTAGAACACACTCCATGAGGATGCGGAAGAGCTGGCGCAGTTTGTAGAGCGTTGGTCTCTCAATCAGAAGGTCCCTCGTTCGAAACCCACGATTGGACAATTATCCGGTTTTGGGTTTTTATCTTCTACTGGTTTGGTCGGTATCAGTAAAATGTGCGCAGAGCTTAAAATTGTCCGACGTTACTCTTGGGACCATTGCACAAAAAAGCCTTGCTGCTGACGTTGGACTTGACAAAACTACCTCACTCACTCCTCTAGCTTTGTTGGGAACATAGCAGTATGCTTCTATCTCGCGCCTGTTTGGTGGTTACTCGGAACAAAAAGTTGATGGACAGCCTTTGCCTTTCCTGGACAAAACACTAGCCACCTTCTAATTCTTTAATTTTAGTCCGTTTAGTGATTCTACAACAACAGAGTAGGCTGCAGGGTGCTTTTTTAAGTGGCAGTTTAACCAAAAGAACAGTATCATGGTATATAGAAAAGGGGAAAGATTTGCTCAATATATATATATATGAAAATCAGAGAGACCGAAGGACAGACAGAGAGACAGGCAGCAGACAAAGAAACAGACAGACAAAGAGACAGACAGACAAGCAGACAGACAGGCAGACAAACAAAGACAGAGATGGAGATCATTTGTTTTTAGAAAAGAAATCTTTGGTAAAGTATTGTAGTAATATTTAAAATAAAATACTGTCTCACGATTGGTTTCAAGCTGAAGCCCCTTGGGCATTTCTCTGCGATTGAGTCAGAACTAAAGATTCTTTTGGCACTTTTGATCCATGTCCTCGGTTGGGGAAAGAGAATTCCACTCTTAGTTCACGATCTTCTAGATTTCAAGAAAGATTTTATACGAAGATTGATCCAGAATTATTTGGGATTTCCTAGAATTTTCAATGGAATTTCGTGGAATTAAGGATAGTTTTTTCAGGTTTGCTGCGTCTCTTCAAAAAATAATGTCCACAAACCACAGATATAAAGTAGTAAAACTAATGATAAATCTTATGTATTTGGAAGGAGACTCCAAAAAAGGATAATCTTCTTTTTTGGAAAACGTAAGATATGTTTAACGAGCAAAAACGTCAACGTTTTATTTTGTATTCGATTTAAAACTATTTCTCCGTTTGTGCGCTTTGTAAGCCGCAGCGGTTAGAATTACTCGTTACTTTAGCTTGGTTACCACAGAAATCTAAAAATAGCCAACATAATTATTACTAAACTTATGTGGTGGTGATCTAACTTGAACTGAGACTGTCATCTAACTGCTTTCCTTGAATACGTAACGGTAATAGGTTCTAATAAGAACTAAAGAGATTCCATTGTGAATACACATACGTAACGGTAATAGGTTCTAATAAGAACTAAAGAGATTCCATTGTTCATTAAAGATCTTGATATTTTTCAATTTAAATATATAATCTAGAAATACACGATCTTCCTGAATCTGTTATGAAAATTTCATGTTTTTTCAACGTTAGATTTTCTTAATACAATGAAAGTTATCAATTTTAGGGTAATTATTTCGGTTCCTGGTTTGTTTGTTATTGTGTGTTTTCTCTATCTAACTCTCTAACTCCTGTCTAACTTTCATTCTTTCTATTTATATTTAGGACTTCCTTCTCCGCAACATCCTTGTCCCTGATTTTCCAGGTAACTGTGTGACACTCAAATGTCCGTATGTTGCTCTCCTAAACCCCTTCTCATCATCCTTCCCCTTCTTTCTCTCCTACTCTCTCTCTCTCTCTCTCTCTCTCTCTCTCTCTCTCTCTCTCTTTCTCCCCCCCCCCCCCCGTGTATGTACACAGAGATCAGTCATCGTAGACCTGCCAGGCATGCAAACAGCCCGGGTATGTAGGGTAACATCTACAAGATCTCACGGAGGGGGACAATGTTTGCTCTCTTAAGAATGCCAAGACTTAAGAGGCCGTAAGGGTCTGTGTTTCGAGTGACTAGCAACGCTACATGCCCGTAGCTTGTCATTGAGTGTGAAATTTCTGTAATTCAACGCTTCCAATTTCACGCCAAAAAAAAGTATTGGTTCACATTAATTTTGTCGTACTATTATTTGTCTGAAATGCACGGTTGATGGTTGATTGGGTGGGCAGTTCTTGTAATATAATATTCCTGGTATTAGAGATACATTACTTTAGATAATGAGAACTGAATAATGTCATACAAGAATGGATTGAGTTGCTGTAGATAGAAATAGTCTAGACGAATTAAGGGGGTTGTCATGAAAATTGGTTATTTGAAAGAAGAAAACATTGTGTAGTTAAAGGACTGAAACTAAAACGTAAAATGATGGCCATACAAGAAAGTTGAGATCTAAAAAAAAAAAAAGAAAGAAAGAAAAAATACTTTACTTAACCCCAGAAGACTTAAAGCTACATCTTATTCATGTTACATTTTATGTAAAAATTGAGGTGAAGGACAAAAAGGCAATAAACACTCCCGACACTTCTCTAACATAGTGAAAATTGCTTACAAGTCCAAGACAAAATAATTATAACTAGCCAGAAATTATCTTTCCCCTTTAGCAATTTGTTATGACTTTCTGAGACAGCCCAACCTTCCATCCTTTAAAATATGTTGTCATGATTTTGTCAGAAAGCCCTATCTTCAATCTCATAGAGCTTTGTCATTACTTTTATGCAGTCAATTTTTATTTGGCGTGAGTAAGCTGTAAGCGTATATCTCTGGGTTCATGGAGTTTAATTTCTAATGCATGTCTATTTGAATGTTCTACTCAAGACACTTTCTTATTCGATTCATTACATTTGATGATGGTGATGAAAAAACACATGTTAATTTAAATCATCACCAGGCATAACTTTTTCGTTTGATTTCGGCAAGTAAAACAGAAAATGTAAACGTTTTTGGACGCTACCTGTTGAGCAATCTACGCAACCGCTGTTTAGTCTTCAAAAAAAGGCAGCGATGAAACTACGCAATGAGACTTTTATTTTCAAATTACCAACCACACCTTCATTCTTTTCTCTTTATTTCATCTGTATCGTATTTATATGAATTTCAAGAGATATATAAGAAAGTTGCCACCCACACATTTATTCTATCCGTTTTTTTATGTTTGATTGCCTGGCTTGTATTTATTTCAAGAGATATGAAAGAACACCACCCCATGAAGATGGTACAGCAGTGGTCTATTTACATCATGGGGTATTCAATGACAGCCAGACTCCGTGTTGGCTACCACTAGCAGTGAGGAGGAAGTACGATTGGAGAGGGCTCTGTTTGATCAGGGCTGTCTACCTTCTCTATAGGGACCATCCCAAGCATTGATGTTATCTTGTAGAGATTAAAGGTTACAAAATGAGACTGGGTAATATTTATTTCTTGAAGAAAAATTAATTCTTTCTGTGGCTGTTGCGTGTGTGTGTGTGTGTGTGTGTGTGTGCTTTAGCTTGTTCGTTGTTCCTTGCTTTGTTTTGTTTGTTTTTGTTTGTTCGTTCTTGTTGTTGTTATTATTATTTTCTCTGTTGGGATTGGAGGAGTTGTGTTTTGTTTCTATTAATTTGAAATGTGTTTTTTTTTCCTTCAAATTTCGTTTTGCAGGCGAAGGAATAGTTGTAAATCACAATAATTTTACTAATAATCACGTAACTGCATGCGTTTTTTTCATATAGGGCAATAGAGAAATGTTGAAATAATTATATCTATGATCTATATTAACTTGACACCTGTGAAACACTAATGTAAAATACATGAATCGATGTCCAATTAAAATCAAAAGATCTTCATAACTCTGTGATCATTAGTGTTTTGTTTTGTCTTATTCAAATATTTAGATAAGGCACAGATCATCTATGAAAAGCAACATACAATACAGGAAACAGAACGTAACTGCAGTGTCTGAATAAGTGTAAAACTTAAAAGACATTTGATTTATAAGAAGACCTCTAGATTAAACCCCCTACCCCACCCCATACCACCCGTTCAAATCATCGAAAATACACGGGACTATGTCTAAAAATAGAAGAGCTAAATAAATGAAATCTATGTGTAATGTTTTATACATCTCACGCCATATATCGCCCATTCGCATTGGTTGTAGTTAAGGGGTTAAACTTATAGATATAGATATACATTGATTGAATCATGTGGACATTTTATTAAATTATTTTACTTTCTATTCGAAAAGAAAGAAATAACATTTAGGCATAACTTTTCCTTTTCACGCCGGAGGTTTAGCTGTTTAGTTAACAATGGAAACGATTTAAATTGGCTTTTCCTTTTCTTATATCTCTTGTACGATTATGACAGGATAAAGTTAGAATATTAAAAAAAATATTCTGAGGAGCTCTTCAAAGACATACAGTCATGGTTATAATAACTGAAAACCTGATCGGTAATACATGTACTATTTTTCTCCATGTATAGGGGATCCGCCTTATTGGAAGGAAACCTTGGAGACGTTTATCCGAGAGAGAGAGAGAGAGAGAGAGAGAGAGAGAGAGAGAGGTAGAGAGAGAGAGAGAGGGGGAGGGGGAATAAAGAGAAGGAAAGAAAGACAGAGAGAGAGACTCCGACTGTCTGTTTGTCTACCTATCTTCCACAGACACAGAGAGACAAAGACAGAGACAGAAGCAGACAGGTGGACAGACAAACAGACAGACAGGCAGAGATTAGCACTCTCCAGTCGTAGAGGATTTTTGTTCAATCCTATTTTCAAACCTCACCGACAGACCCAAGGAGAGAATGTGCGTCACAGGAAATCGACTATTTGGTTTTGCATTTATAATTATTACTCGCAATGCGCCTGCGTCATCGGGTGATTCATTTATGTAATACAATTAATTTTAGTTCTGGCGCTGTATAATCAAAACAAAAACCAGTAGTATTAAGTAAAATGGTGCTATAATAACTAGACCTCAACATAGGATAATTTCATACAATGTATAACTACCATTATTTGGGGATATGAGTTTAAAGCACCGTTGTACATTTCATGCCAAATGATCAGCAGCAAAAAAAAAAAATCATTATAGTACCTTGTTTAAATTCTGAGTCGAGTTGTCTCTTACCAAAATAAAATATCCTTGATCGAGAATAAAATAATAAGACAATTATGTTTATGATTGGCATGGGAAATCTGAAGGGCAAATGGAGAGTACACTATTGTGATAAGAGCAATAGTTCGATCGTGATAATGTTTCGTTGTTCTGTTTGTGTGTGTGTGTATGTGTTACCATTTACTTCTCTTGGCTTTGTTTTTTTATCTGTAGTAGTAGTAGTAGTAGTAGTAGTAGTAGTAGTAGTAGTAGTAGTAGTAGTAGTAGTAGTAGTAGTAGTAGTAGTAGTAGTAGTAGTAGTAGTAGTAGTAGTAGTAGTAGTAGTAGTAGTAGTAGTAGTAGTAGTAGTAGTAGTAGTAATAGTAGTAGTACTACTACTACTAGTAGTAGCAGTAGCAGCAGTAGTAGTAGTAGTAGTAGTAGTAGTAGTAGTAGTAGTAGTAGTAGTAGTAGTAGTAGTAGTAGTAGTAGTAGTAGTCAGTAGTAGTAGTAGTAGTAGTAGTAGTAGTAGTAGTAGTAGTAGTAGTAGTAGTAGTAATAGTAGTTTTTGGTGTTGTTGCTATTGTTTCTTCTGTTGTTATTGTTGTTATTGTTGTTGTTGTTGTTGTTGTTGCTGCTGTTGTTTTTGTTGGTGGTGGTGGTGGTGTTTTGTAGGGTTGTTTTTGTTAGGTTCTTGTTGTTGTTTTTTTTGTTCTTGTTTTTTTTTTTGTTTTTTTTTTTGTTTTTTGTTTTTTTTTGGGGGGGCGGGTTGTGTTCCTGTTTTTTGTACTTGTTGTTGCTGGTATTAATGTTTGGTTGAATTGATTTGTTTGTTGTTGCTTTTTTTTTTAAGCTTCATATGCTTGTTTTTATTTTTTTTAATAGGTCGCAATATTAATAGTATGTTTTGTTCCTATTTTGATCCACATAATATTAAATGAACGTCTTATTGTATCTTGTTATTACTTGTTTACTTGTCTGTCGTAGTCCACGCAAGCCACAAACTGTACTCAACTGGAAGAGCCCGTGGCTGTGGAGAAAGAAGTTTCACCCTGACAACCAGATGGGTCTATTTCATGAGTTCAGCTCATACAGCGTTGTTCCGTTCTGTACTGGGCGACGGGACTTCAAATTTGACGAGTAAAAAAGTATCTTAGCAAACGAGTAAAATGAATATTCTTCTTGGTCAGTCTATTTTTCTGTCTGTCTGTCTGTATGTATGTCTGTCTGTCTGTCTCTGTCTCTGTCTGTCTGTCTGTCTCTCTTCTCTCTCTGTCTGTCTGTCTGTCTGTCTGTCTGTCTGTCTGTATGTCTCTCTCTCTCTCTCTCTCTCTCTCTCTCCTGTCTCTCTAGAAGTTCATCAATCTGTATTGCGTCCTGTCTGTCTGATCGTTTTTCCCCAACGTTAGTTTTCATCAAAAGTTTGACAGATCGTCTGTACATTAAATCCCTCCTTCTCTTTTTTCTATAATCTTAAGCTTATGACAAAAAAAATTCATGTTCTTGCACTTGAAATATAAAGCTGATACGTGAAATGCAAACATAAAAACGCTGTGTGTGCACTTTCATTCTTATTATTTTACAATCAACATTTACTTCTCTCAGGTTTAAACACTAGTACAATGTAACAGACATTTTTGGGGGGTCAAAGCATCCACTTAGCTGACAGAAAATGGTGTAAGAAAACTCTGGGCTTGCATTTATATCTGGGTGCTCTTCCTTAATAATGTGACCGGCTCTGAAACAGGGGTCATGGTATCCCCACCCTGCCTGGTGTGTGGCAGCACATAAAATTGTCAGACGTCAGTCTTCGCTCTTGGGGCCTCCCCACAATATAGCCTATATAGTGCTGACGTTGGACATTAAACCAACTAAACTCAACTCTTCGTTAACTAAGAACAATTCTGGTAAAAAGGTAACATTACTTAATTTCAAACGTCCAATCTTTTTTAAATTGTAGCTTGTTACCTCGTTTTATGAATCATGAAGCAGTCCATTTTACACTAAAACCAGCAAATCATTGTTGTTTTGTGTGTGCGGGTGGGGGGAGGGGGGGGCGTTTGTTTGTTCGTTTGTTTGTTAATTCTTTTTTTTTTGCTGCTACTCTTTGAGGCAACTGAAAAAAAAACTTTTTAAATTCTATTATTTGCGCAGAGAGTATGGATTTTTGTATTCTGACTGAAACCTGCGGTATTTATAATGATTGATCGGCGCCTTAGTTGGAAACATTATAATACTTTTTCATGCTTGGGATTTTCCAATTGAAAAAAAAAATAAAACCCTGAAAATGAAGAACTTTGAGACAGATGAAAGTTGTCACTATGGTCTCAAAAAAGAGAAGTTGGAATTAATCCGTTTTACTTTAGCGTAATGGCAAGGTATTGTGTTGTTCTTTCGTGTGCTTCAATCGTCATCATCTAGCACCTTGCAGGCTCAAAAATGGCTGTTTCTATTTACAATGTAAATTGAGAAGTAGGGGGGCCTAAAGTAGATAGGAGAGAGCAGTTCAGTGACAACAATCTGCATTACGTGAGAAAATCTGCTATGCAATGAGCCTCGTTTTCGTTAGCTAGGACGAGCACTAATTTAAATCCCTGACTTCGAGGTTATGATTTTAAGTTTTAAACTCTAAACCAACTGCCTCGTGCCAAATATTTTCTCGTGTCTCCTAGGATTCATATTTTTTATGTTTAGTTGTCTGAAGACAGAAACCTTTTAACGAAAAAAAGGGAATAATGTAGATCTGAAATATATTTTTTTTTTAATTATTATCAGGGCCTCGCTTTTTTAAAGGAACATTTACTGTAAAGCTTTTCAAGAAACTGCTGAAGGAAAATGCTTTTCAAACAACAATGAGCCCCTAAGAGCTCCGAGAGATCTTCTTTGTCTGAATGCTAAACTTGTTTATACTGATGGCTATTTTCGATACTGCTCCTTCTCAAGACCATCCTTTCATGGTGCATACAGCTCAGATGAAGTGTGTGCCTGGGCTAAAAATAACTTTACTTACAATTTAAACATGTTCCATGTTCCATGCAGAGCTCGTGAAAGTTGGGACCGATGGGATCCATTGGTTGAACGCGTTACTTCTAATTTCAAGGGGGTGGGTTCAATCCCTACTAAGGCCGCCTTGTTTATCCGCGGGTCGGTAGGTGTCAGAACAAGGTGATTTTGCAAGTCCTGGGTATCTCGCTCTGATGTCCCATTGTGGCATTAGGATCTTGCTTGAGACCTACGAGATGTAACTCTAGAAGATAGCTTTATCTTACCCGAAGAAAGTTTGTTTTTCGTTGATTTGTCGTTTGTTGTTGTTGTTGTTGTTGTTGTTGTTGTTGTTGTTGTTGTTGTGGGTTGTTGTTGTTGTTTAGTTGTTGTTTTTTGTTGTTTTGTTGTTTTTGTTGTTTTATGAATTAAAACTATGTTTACATAATGGCATTTATGAGATATATGATGGTTTCTAAAGCAGAGTTCCAAAACAGGGAGAAGGGGGGGGGGGGGATTTACGCGTGGAAGGTGCTTTCATTCATGTTATATTGAAAAAGTTTAAATCAACAATAATCATCACCTCAAAATATTCACCAACATGTTGAGTAATGGTGAATTATGTACAATAATTAGTAGCTCCAATTAAACGGATTTGACAGAGCATCTTAAGCATCTTAAAGAAAAGAGATATGATAGTTTTATATCTTTTAATGTCTCTTAAGTCTCTCATTCTCTCTCTTTATCTATCTATCTCTCTCCCTCCTTCCCTCTCGGTGAAGTATGCAGAACCGAGAAGTTCTCCAAACAGTAAGAGATGAACGAGCACGCTTGTCTGTGGTGAAGAAGAAGACATGATTGTTAGGGGCATTTGGCATGGTCTATCTACACATTCTATAGTTACCTCGCTTTCTCTCTATATTTGTTTGTCTGTCTATCTGTCTGTCTGTCTCTACCCCTCTCTTTTCCTCTCTCTCCCTCTCTCTCTCACTCTCTCTCTTTCTCTCTCTATCTATCTATCTATCTATCTATCTATCTATCTATCTATCTCGCTTATCTTCATCCCCCCTTTCCCTTATTCTGATTTTGTATCGATATAATCCTCCCTCTCAGTTTCTCTCCCTCTCTCTCTCTTTCTTTCTCTCTCTCTCTCTCTCTCTCTCTCTCTCTCTCTCTCTATAGATATATATATACCCATACTATAGCTAACCATCACAGATTTCTATTAAAAGCCATCTATCTTTCTCTCGATTTTCCCCCATTATACGTTATGGACACTGTATTCCATTCATACCCTGTCTTAAGCAAATGCCCTTCACCTGTCCAAACCTTTGCGTCTTTGAGCGCTGCTCTGCAAATGTTGTATTAACAGTCTCTTTAGCTGTGAAAGATCAACATAGTTTTCCCTGGGAAAGGTTTCTGTTCTATTACTCGTTTCTGTCATCGCACTCTCTCTCTCTCTCTCTCTCTCTCTCTCTCTCTCTCTCTCTCTCTCTCTCTCTCTCTCTCTCTCTCTCACTACTTCTCCACCTCTCTTTTTCTAACTTCTCTATTATTATAATTATATATCTTTCTATTTATCTATCTGACTACCTATATATCTGTGTATCTATATATCATCCAGCTACCTATCTTTCTGTGTCTTTATCTATCTGTATTTCTTTTTTTAATCGTCTAGCTATCTGTGTTTCTTAATTTATATCTTTCTCTCTCAGCCACGTAAACTGTTTATTAGTTGTAGTGTTTGTTCATCACGGAAAAAAGACTTTAATGGGTTATTTCCTGGTTTACTATCCTATTGAATGCATAGAAATCAAGACCAATTTTTCACTTAAAACATAAGACACGTACAAAAAATAATATAAGTAAAACGCTATTCAAATTTGAAACATTTTTTTAATTATTTGGAAAGGAAAGGCTTTAGGAAAGGCATTTCGGCTTATTGAAAAATCGGTATTGAAATATATATTATACATTTTTCCACTCGAGTGTTGTGTATAATGAATAATCCATGTTATTAAATCTAGGTTTCATATTACATTGATCTTTATTGCTGTCATATGTCCTTGTACCCCACAACAATGGATTTGTTGGAGTAGTGTTGGAAACCACAATAGACATATTATTTGCACATGTTTATTTTCTTAGGCAACAGTGGGTCTATTATTGTAGGTATTCAATAATAGGGATATGCCTGATTTATGGCCCCAGAAATTAATGTTTTTCTCTATACATATCTGATATATCAGGATTTATAGTCGTCTTACAGGAAAGCACTTTCTTGCCCTCAGTGTATGCATGTACTTCAAACTTGATTCCAACTGTCAGTATAACCGGAAAGTTTTCTGGTATTTACATTGTGTGCATGTTGCATGAGACCCTTTTAACACCCAGGGTCACAATAAAACGCAATGTACACACAGGTGATAATTAAGATCATTTCACATTGATTTTTAAAAGGTTATAAACAAGGCCGATGTGGTTTTCGTACAAAATTTATACTTTAATCGTTCCTTTAAAACATGATGGTTGAAATCTAATGTTCTGCGGATTTTTGTGCCATAGGCGGGCTTTTCAACTTGCTTTCATCGATTTTAGTGTTTTTAAAATTTTTAAAGTTCTAAAATTCACACCACATAGTGTTGCTTAAGTCTGTCTAGAATATATATATACCTGGTAACAGGTCCACTACAAGCCTTTAGTTTGTGGAGACCATGGCGTATAAGGTAACCAAAGAAGTGTACACATGTCTCATTCAAAGGTGTTTGCAATAGAGACGGCACATGGGAGAGGAAATTACGAAGAAGAAAAGAGGAAGAGAAATTTCCCGAACAAAAGAATCATTCTCAGAAACGTTCGTTGAGCGAACGCACATGACCATTAAAAAAAACGCGTAAAACAGAAGAAGAAAATAAAAGGGGGAAGGTCTGGAGAGGGGGGGGGGGGACGGGGAAAACGTGATAAGTGAGAGATTATGACCCCTTCATTTGTTTTGAAATCTTGGATCTAATAGAAAAACTGGAACCTAGTCATGTCTCCAGGTTTAAGTTCATATGCCTGTTTTGGCCTTAAAACCGGTTCAAAAATAATTGCTGAACTTTACATCAAAGCCAACGACAGACTATAATATTTTTAGCTAGCGATGTTCGAAAAATTATATGACGTTTTTATAGACTCAGAAAGTAAGTACAGCCTTTTAAACGTTTGATGTTTACTAGATGTACTGATAATGCACACGAGACTGGTGGTAGGGAAGGAGGTGAAATTTTCTTGTTCTTTAAATTTTGACTTAACAAAATAGCTCGGTAGGTTTTTTGTAGCTTAAAAAGGGTTATATGCTATTGAAGATAAAGCATTGGGATACACCATTTTGAATACTGTACAATTTTTGTTTAATTTTCCTCTCGCTTTATGTTTTGGGCCTCTTTAGTTCCTTTGCTTTCGACTGAGGATTTTTTTTATTTTGACGTAAAATTTCGTAAGCTGTTTTATAATTCAAAATTTTCCTGAAAAGTGTTTTCATGGAGAAAACGTTAACCGTTTTGCCTTACTCTGAACTACAGCAAGGCTACTCCAGCCATAAAACAGGTGTATCATCTATTCATTATGTGTTCACAAGTACCACAAAGCTCTAAAATACCAAATAGCTGTCCCCCCTCTCTCCCTCTCTCTTTCTCTCTCTCTCTCTCTCTCTCTCTCTCTCTCTGTCTGTCTGTCTGTCTCTCTCTCTCTCTCTCTCTCTCTCTCTCTTTCTCTGTCTGTCTCTCTCACGTTATCTCTCTCTTTCTCTTTCTCTCTCTCCCTCTGTATGTCTCTGTCTGTCTCTCTGCATCTACCTCTCTCTCTCTCTCTCTCTCTCTCTCTCTCTCTCTCTCCCTATCTATCTCTCCTGACAGGTGTTTATCGGTGATACTTTATAGTGTGAAAGGTAATGATAATGTGTATACAACAACACCTCGAGCGGTAGAACAAAAGAGGTGTTACAGGATAAACAAGTCTGTCTCACTTGCCCTGGCACGAAGGAATTTTTGTGGTGTAATCGTTTTCAACAATACATAATTTTATATCGCATTGATGAACCATTAATTTGTTGTTGTTGTTTTTTATTGAAAAATAATAATTAAAAAAACAACATCAATAAAAAACAACAATAAAACAGACTAACAAACAAAAAAGAAAAAAACGCGAAAGCACGCTCTGTCATCGGCCTACCTTTACAAGAATCAGTAAAAACAAAAGGACAGAGAGAGAGAGAGAGAGAGAGAGAGAGAGAGAGAGAGAGA
>RQTK01000695.1:99175-104019 GCA_003991915.1 Elysia chlorotica | reverse complement strand
TCTCTCTCTCTCTCTCTCTCTCTCTCTCTCTCTCTCTCTCCCTCTCTCTCTCTCTCTCTCTCTCTCTCTCTCTCTCTCTCTCTTCCCCTGTCCTTCTCTCTTTATCTGTCGTGTATGTCTTTCGTTTGTTGTTTTGTTGTCTGTTATTTTTTTCTTTTCTCGTTTTTTAAATCTTTTTATGAATCATAAGAATTCAGATAAAAGAGTCTAACCCCTTAGGTTCCGTACAGTCGAAATGTAGATTGGATAAAATATGTTTAAATGTCTCCAAAATCCAATTTTGTACAAGGGAGGTGAAAAAACAATTAAAAGTTCAAAAAATTCTGCTAGACTGAAGAAATGGGGAAAATGAGAATTATTTTATCTATGTAACAATAGTTTTGTTAACACGTTTGTTTGCACAAAACTCATAGGAAGGGTGTTGTTGTGAGCAGAATGATATGGCTAGTTTTAATAAAGACGTGTGATTGATTCATCGTAACTAAGGTAAAAGTGGTTTATTTCTATTGATTGTTGCTGTTGGTTGTTGTTTTTAGAATGGTTGAGAAGTAATAATACTTAGATGGAGTACACAATCAGCCTACATAGCAGCAATGTAAACTGCCGAGATTGTGTACGCACTCTTCAGGGAATTTCTTTTTAATTTCATGGGCCTAATATAAAGTTAAAGATGAAAGTTTGGAATACTTGTTTCGAAGTGGAGAGGGTATGCACAGCGCGATGCGAAGATATTCAATCGTAAAGTTATACCTTGCTTTGAATCTTACTCAAGGCTTTCGAAACTAATTTTTATTTTGGGGAGTCGAATTAGTATGACGTCCAACGTCAGCACTATATAGGTAATATTGTGGACGAACCCCAAGACTGACGTCTGACAATTTTATGTGCTTCCACACACGAGACAGGGCGAGGATACCATGACTCTGGTCACATTATACTGACAACGACCCAACCAGTTACAGGGGACGAAAATCGGACAAATAAATCTGCCGATCATGGGATTAGATCCGCGGACCTCCTGATCTGGAGATCAACGTTCCACTTTAGACAGTTCCCCCCCCCCCCCCCCCCCCCCCCCCACACGGCGCGCCCTCCCCACACCCTCCCCCCCCCCCCCTCCCAACGGTGGGAGTCAGGCTCTTCTTACTGCAAGTTAATTTTGCTTACTTCCGTGACTTCGCCTGTTATTTTTGGAAACTAAGATCGTAACCCTTGCCAATAACATTGCCTAAGTCGGAATCGGATTGTTGTGTTTATTGGTAGGGCCCACCTGCAGGGCCCATTGCTGATATCTCTGTCTAGAATATTAGATCTGGAATTGTTAGGTATTAGTCCACAATGGTTCGAAGTACAAGTACGCTAGTGCAAATGGTATTTTATTACAGTTCCAGGATGGTCTTTATTCAACATTGGAGATCAACGTTCCAGTTTTTCCATACACCCCCCCCCCCCCCTCCCCCCCCCCCCGCGCGGTGGCAGCGCCCCCCAATTTCGGCCACTCCCCCCCCCCCCCCCCCAACGTTGGGAGTCAAGCTCTTCTTACTGTAAATTAATTTTGCTTACTTCCGTGACTTCGCCTGTTATTTTTGGAAACTAAGATCGTAACCCTTGCCAATATCATTGCCTCAGTCGGAATCGGATTGTTGTGTTTATTGGTAGGGCCCACCTGCAGGGCCCATTGCTGATATCTCTGTCTAGAATATTAGATCTGGAGTTGTTAGGTATTAGTCCACAGTGGTTCGAAGTACAAGTACGCTAGTGCAAATGGTATTTTATTACAGTTCCAGGAATGGTCTTTATTCAACAACAAAAAGAGCCACAGTGTTTATTTGGTTCCAAAAATCTATTTCCCAAATTTCAATTTAATGTTTACCGTGTTTCCACCTGTAGATGATTATTATATAGATCGCGTGGTACCGGGAAATCTGGCACCTGGATGTTTTTCTTTCCAATTGTTGATTTATGGGTTCCAGTCTTGTTTCCTCTCTTTTAGCAAAACATTAATCATCATTGAATTTCTTTGCCTGCATTATTCTTCTCTCTTGCCAGGCTCGTGAAAATGTCAGACCAGTGCGGACAACAATGCACGATATTACTTTCTTGATTACTATTATTACATCATACAGAAGAAGAAAAAAAACATCGCTCCATGGAGTTTACCGATAGACTAGCGCGAAATACGTTACATTTAGAGATTTAGAAAACACCAAGCCACAGAAATAGGCATAATCATCTACAATACGTGTCGAAATAAGACAAAAAAGCAACAACAACAAAAAAGAATAATGAAAAGCGATTTGACATACAAGCATTGTCAGTAGAGTAGAGCATAAAAAAATTGGCAAAAGGGGGCCAAGATTTGTATTAGTAAGTACAAATAGGAAATTTACTTAAATGTCCGATTTGTCGTGTACGTGCATTTAGATGCCATAGTCGGACGTCTAAACCAAAATTCTCTTTGTACATAGTAGCCCTAGATTTTAGGGGTTGTCGGTACAACGTCCAGGTACCTTACATACAACTCGTGGTAAGCCTTCTTTATCGCATATCTTCGGCCGAGTCGTACGTTTAGCACAAGGTTGTAGTAACCACCTCAGAAATTGGCGTATTTCTCCCCAGGGCCGTGCTTGGCCCGGTCTTGAGCTGGCTCCATGCCTAAACCGCCAGAGTCAGGTCCATTAGGGTCTGGTAACGACTTTCCCTCAAGACCTGATAATGTTGCAAAATGAGCAGCGCTGGGGAGAATGGAGAGGGTGAATGGCCACTCAGGGAGGGACTTGTCTCCGAGACTAATAGAGTTTCGTGCTAGCTTACTATACTTAGCCCAGGCTTAGTGGGGTGAGGTTTTTGCAGAGGGGACTTGGAGATCGGTACTTGCTGAGTTCTTTCCTTTATGTCATTTCTAGGTGTTGGTGTTGCTGACAGGCATTTGTGATAAACATGGCGAGAGGGTGAGGGAGAGAGAGAGAGAGAGAGAGAGAGAGAGAGAGAGAAGAAAGAGAAAGAGAGTGGGAAGAGAGAAAAAGACGGAGGAAGTGAGAAAGAGAATATAGAGTTTAGAAAGAGAGAAGAGAAAGAGAGAGAGAGAGGAGACAGAGAAAGAGAGAGAGAGAGGGGGGTGGGAGGAAGTGAGAAAGAGGATATAGAGTTTAGAAAGAGAGAAGAGAAAGAAAGAGAAATAAAGAGAGAGAGAGGGAGAGAGAGAGGGTGGGAGGAAGTGAGAAAGAGGATATAGAGTTTAGAAAGAGAAATAAAGAGAGAGAGAGGGATAAATAGAGAGATCCATTCAATCATGCATATTGACTGAGAAGAAGGCTGCGTAAGGTTAAAAAATTTTAAAAACAAAAAACAAAAAAAAACGTATAGGCTGATGTGTCAGCAGGTCACCCCGACCTAAACAGTCGCAAATTCAAATTCCTTTTATTGAAACTAGCGTGTACATGTACTCTCATGAATAGAGAACAGAGACTGAATAAAAGGTTCATTAAAAGTCATGATGAAACATAATTACGAGCGCGTGCTTGTCTGTCAAGCAGCATTGCGTGTCGATGCATGAATATCAGGTTTCAATAAATTAAGGTAACGCCTCAGTGCTACTATTGCACAGGTGTACAGCTTCGTTTGATCCCCAAGCCTTGCGCTAAAAGTGCTCTCTTTTCTGACGCACGGTTCATTACCAATGGAATGTATTAATATGCATTTAAATGAATAGCGAAGTTGAACTTAGTCCAAAGTAGTACTAAGAGAAATAATTTAAATATTAATAAGGACATGTGTGTGAAGCAAGCGGGGAAAAACTCCCCGGTAAAATAGGTACATAATAGGGCTGACAGTGAAGAGGTTAATAAGGAAATGTGTGTGAAGCAAGCGGGGAATGCAATATTAGTCAAGCTACATTGTAACATACAGTGTAGTTTATAGGGATTATTTTTTGCTAGTTGGTTGTTTCATAAAATCTAGACTATCTGACGGACGGGTCCCAAGACTAACGTCTAGTGACTTTAAATGCTGACAGACAGCGAAATATTTATACTACACTGTATTACACTATACTGGGAACACACTCGCGAAGCTTGCATGTCCTTTTCATTCGCCATAGCGTGTCGATATACGCATAAGTACCTGGTGTCAATACATTAAACCATCGCATTGTTGCTACTATTGCACAGGTGCACATCACTGTTTGATCAGCAGAGCATGAGGTGAAATGCTGTCTATATTTACAGCGTGGTTATTCCAAAATGGATGATTTTGTGTGCATTTTAAGGATCGCGTGATTGGAACTTGGACCAAACTGGTTAACTTAGAGGGGAAACGCTGAGCTTATAAGTACATGTAGTATTATTTTGAATAGATCTGTCGAAAAGTTGCTAATATGTGAAACCAGTGTATTGATCGAGTTATCACTTTGGCAGCCTTGAATGTCCATAACAAACCATGATTGACGTAGAGCTTGTGTTGCAGGCAGACAGTTGGCGCGTGTAGCTGTGGGGTTAGAGATGGCAGTCTCCATTTTCGCAGGTTTTCCCGATTTTTTAAATAGGAAAGTGGGGGGCGGGGGAGGGGGGGGGGACAAGGTGAATCAATGGTAGAGCGCGCGGTTCGATACCCAATCATGGCGCCTTGTTCCAAAAACGTTAGGTTGGTCGCCGTTTCAGGTCTTCTTTAAGAACCCAGAGCTTTGTTTTCTCTGACCAACGACCGGCTGAGACAGGAGCCACTGCATCCCTGGATTAACTTTGTATGGCAGCACGTAGAAGTATCAGCTCATAGTGCAGTTTATTTGTATAACTGGACTGAAAATTAACATGGTGTTCATGTTCAGTAGGCCCCTTCAGTTTCCT
>RQTK01000695.1:91675-96675 GCA_003991915.1 Elysia chlorotica | reverse complement strand
TTGCGAGTCAAAATCTCTCAATCTCTCATGCTTGTTATAGAACGCCTCTGTCTAATGGTAAGCTTAGTTCTAACTTTTACAATTTTAACATTAAAATTTGATACGTTTTCTCCAGAGCTAGAAACTATAACCATAGACATTCTTGGTTTTCTTTTGTTGTTTGTTTATTTTTGTGTTGTTGTTTTCTTGTTGCTTTGTTTTTGTGTTGTTGTTTTTTGTTGTTGCTTTGTTTTTTGGTTTTGCTACCGTTTATTTATTTATTTTTTTTTGCCCGAGCCGGGATCTTTTACTGTAGTTATTATTTTTCCATCAATCTTTAAAACGGCTTTATTATTTACAACATTTCTACGTTTACTGATGCATACAATTTTGACAGTTTCAAGACTAATAATTATTTCCATATATTTAGTAAAACGTCTGAAGTAGACAGCTGCAGATTTAGATGATTGATTAAATCAGAGATAATGTGAACAACCTTTGCAAGTCTAGCTGATGGATTAAATCATAGATAAAGTGAACAACCTTTGCACGTCTAGCTGATAGATTAAATCATAGATAAAGTGAACAAGCTTTGTCATCAGTATACCACGCATTTGTCCGGTTGAGAAATTGGTCTGGGTCTAGCTATACAATCGCGCTCGTGCGTTATTGAAAAATGACTAGTGATGTCTTATTAGGATTGCGTCTTACTCTGAATGTGATACTATTTATTTTACTGTCTGTGTATATGTCTTTTCCCTTCTCTCTCTAACTATATTAGTATCCAGTCTCTTTCTCTCCCTCTAACTTTTTAAAACTCTCTCTCTCTCTCTCTATCTATCTGTCTATCTATTTATCTATCTATCTATCTATCTATCTATCTATCTATCTATCTATCTATCTATCTATCTATCTATCTATCTATCTATCTATCTATCTATCTATCTATGTTTCGGCATGGCTACCTGAAAATTGAAACGCATTGTTACTTGTAATTGTAAAGTTATAAAAACAGTATAGATCTGGAATTGTAAATACAAAGCTAAAGTAGATTTAGACGCACTTCTCATCGTGTATTTAGATGCCATAGTCGGGTGCCTTTATCTAGTTTTTCCTTGTTCATGAAACTCCTATTTTGTTATTGTTTCAAATGTAAATAATAACGTGAACAAAATACACGAACTCCACTACCTGCGTGTAAGAGCTGTGAATGTTTTTGATAACAACACCACAATTTGCATGTAATGTGTAATCCGATTTATAGTCAAGTCCGTTTTTGGTGGTGGTGGTGGAGGGGGCATTCTTAACTATATTATTTAGTTAGTTAAAGGTCAGAGAGTTAGTCACTTACTTAGTTACAAGGTAGACAGTTTATTAGTTAGTTAATTAGTTAGTTCCAATGTGTTTAGTTAGTTAGCTAGCTAGCTAGTTAGTAGTTAGTTCGTTAGTTAGTTAGTTAGTTGGTTAGTTAGTTAGTTAGTTAGTTAATTAGTTAGTTAGTTAATTAGTTAGTTAGTTAGTTAGTTAGTTAGTTAGTTAGTTAGTTGAAATGTTTTAGTTAGTTAGCTAGTTAGTTTGATAGATAGTTAATTCGTTAGTTAGTTATAATGTACATATTATACCCCATCCACTATAACAGGTGATATAACACTGAGAGTATGACAACTAATCACACGCATAATTATCGTATCGTTTAATTTTAACTGTTACCTCCAGGAAATAAATAGACCGTGGGCATCGATATCGCCTGTGTATTAATATTCCATAGACATCGATATCGTCTGTGTATTAATATTCCATAAACCGAGAGTCGGATTGCTATTCTGCTTTTATTTGGGTGTCATGTTTCATTAATACGGTTTCAGTGAATAATGAGGCCATAGTCCGTATACATACTGTTCAGGTTTGTCTGGGTCAGGACTTACACTAGATTTTCCTAACGTAAACTGGTATTGAAACGAGTTGTTACACAATTATAACAAGGGTCCAAAAGTGTGTACATGTAATATTGAAATGTATAACGTTTTATACCCTCATACGGCGACCTTTAAATGTAATATTGGCATGCATTGTACATAAAATAATATCAACGTAAACAGCAGGTGGTTTCACGCAAGGATAAAAAAAAGATATTGCTAAACCTTGTAAGAACTTATCAGAACTGATCTATACACACATTTCCTATCTTTCAAAAACATTGCAACTTTGGACACAAAGCATAATTTTAAACCCATCAGAGAAATAAGCATGTTTTCATCGCAATTGTCTTTATTATTTTATCATTTGGTTTGGTTTGTGTTTGTTTTTGTTTTGTTTTGTTTCTGTGTTTGGTGTGTTTTTTGTTTGTTTGTTTTTACCGTGAAATACTTTGCTGCAGTGTGACACTAGAGACAATAAATTTTAGCAAGACGTCTCACAAAAAGAGCTCACAATGTTATTGTCTATTTCTTTTTGTCTCGAAATTAAGGTGGTTGAGTATGTTCTGTCTGAGTTTTTACTAAGGTTAAAACAAGGTTGGTTGGTTGGTTGGTTGGTGTTCTACCCCTGGGCCACCGCGGCCACCGTTAAAACAAGGAAGTGGTCGCCTTAATGATCCCAACCCATATACGCACATTTTTCTCCTTGTTTGTTTGTTCTTGTTGTTGCTGTTGTTGTTATTTTTTTTTATCACGAAATACTTTGCTTGCTGCAGTGTGGCACCCCCAATACATTCAGACTGTACGCAGCACAAAAACTAGTTTCGCACCGTCGTACTTTAAATAAGCTTAATATAAATACATGCAGTATTGTGATAAGTATGCCTATAGAAATAAATTACTTGACAATGGTTTCGTAGATCAATCGGATTTCTGGCTTTTGTCCCTTACATTCTATTTTTATCGCCCTTGTTACTATATCGGGAATCTAGTCTTCCTCTTCATCATTTGAATTGACGGTCTAGTCGTGATTTGGAATTTTGTTTGTCTCATTGAAAAGTTTGATGCGTTGCAAATTATTGATCCATCCCACTGGATGCGATAACTGTCCATGATGAAGTAAAAAAAAATAACCAAGTGGTCTGAGAGCGTTTCGAATCCACAACCTCCAGATAAGAAACCGGTGCTCTAACCTTGGACCACCTTTTCCCCCACCCCATTCCGCCAGGTCGTGTCTCTTGTGTGTCTGCCTGCTACTTAAACTTGAGGTCAGAAACCGGTTAGTTGGCATTCTAATCTTAAGTCTTCAGCTAACTGAGCTTACTAAGTGGTTTGTCTGTTTAACTGGGGGCGAACTGGCGCTAATTTATCTTAGTGATAGAGCGTTGGTGTTCTAATCAGTAGTTTCCTGGTTCGAATCCCAAGATCGGTCAAAATTTTGTCCGATTTCGTCCCTTACTGGTTGGTTCTGTGTGGGTATAATGTGACTGACTAAGACACGACTCATGGTATCCCCGAACTGTCTCTGTGTCAGATGCTAGTCTTTAGACTCGTGCACAGTATGGCCTGTATAAAGCTTGCGTTGTAGGCTAAGCATAAAAATTCCAACCATTTTGTTTAACTATTCAAGATTGTCATCATCATGTTGGCTTGTCCATTGTACCAGACATAATCTTCTGCACATTGCACTGCCGTCTCAAAAACTCCCTGAACAAATAAGAAAATAAGGATAGAGAAAACAAAACTATTCTCATTACTCTCAGCTATTAGGTGTGTAGTTTGTTAAAGGCGACAGCATTCGAAACAGTAGGTCTACAATATTGTGCTTTAGTACATGTATAGTTTTCTCTCAGCAGATCGTCTTAGGTGCAGTTTTGCTCATTCTGGTCCCACTGTTGCAAAAACATTCGGAAATGTCAGAAAAATAAACATTAGTGGTTGCAAGTACAACGTTTCTGTAGCTAACAACTCGTCGTAAGCCTTCTTATTTCCATATCTTTCGACGAGCTTACCAAAACGTTGTACTTGTTGCCCTGAGACAGGAGTCCAGGTCTCCCCGCCCTTGTTAGACGTCAATCTTGGGGCCCTTTCACAATAGTGTTGAGGTTGGGCGTTAAGCAAAAAAAAAATAATCAAACAATACATAATTACTTTAGGCCTTAGAAAACAACGATAGGGCTGAAGTTGGGACAACACACCAAATTACTTAAATAATCATACCATTAGCAAAAGCTGTCATTGTCGTCTGGCTTCTTTTGACCTTATGAACTCTACAAGCGTCGTCCATTCTGACAAGAGCAAAGATCCTGGCAGTCCTAGAGGTCCAGATCTAGATGATGATAGTCTAGCAGAAGATTTATTCGATCTAGACACTAAGACAGTAGGCTACACATTAGACAGGCTAGCCTGTTGCTGGGCGAGCAAAGACACAATGGCATGGCATGCATCTATGGAATGCAGATCTGCCAACCACAGTCAGTGTGAGTTTGGCGTAAGAGTCATCATTGGGCAAGAATTTTCTACGCCCGTTTGTAATAAAAAGTGGAACATTAAATTTTAAGCAGCATTATCTTATATTCATGTACATGTAGTACGGAATTTCTCAGCTTAATAATAAGGGGAAAACGCGGTTTTTTTGTGTCCCTGTCTTTTATTTTTATGTTTATCTCTGTATTTACATTTTATATGTCTCTTTAATGTATCCATATATTTATCTCTTTATCCATCCATTATCTCTCTCTATCTATATATGTATGTATCTGTTCATCTATCTATCTATCTATCTATCTATCTATCTATCTATCCATCTACCTATCTATCTATCTATGTTTATGATTGTGCAATATACTTTCGTTATGAAGAACTTCTTTCACGGCATTCAAAGAAAAGCAATAATTATGCTTATCAGCTATCGCCTTTAATTCTATGTGCAGATCTTTGTTCTAAAAGAATAATACAAATAAGAGAAAGATACGTCACAAATACCATTAATTGGTACAGGATTACTCTCTCTATCTCTCTCTCTATCTCTCTCTCTCTCTCTCTCTCTCTCTCTCTGTCGCTCCCCATCTCTCTCTTTCTCTCTGGCTAATTTCTCTCTCTCTT
>RQTK01000695.1:0-87500 GCA_003991915.1 Elysia chlorotica | reverse complement strand
ATTGATGGATCTATGCACGAGCAGCCTCTGTCATTATAGACACGTACTAAATGTCGTTGTGATTGAACGAGGGCGCCTTTTTTGCGGATGGGAGAAATGAATGGGCGAATAAAAGATTGATGGATAGGCTACACGCATTAGCTGGGTACCGCACATTGCGCTTTATTAAGTGAAAAAATAAATATGTATTAGGAAGGTTTGTTATAACGGTATAATACTATGGCCTCCTATACGTGTCTTACTATAGAGACGGCCTTGATGATGCTTAACCTTGTAAGCTTCTTTAGTTTTTAAAGCATAGAGCAGGGTCAGCATCAATCCTTTGTTAATGTAGCCGTTACTGTGCTGAGCTGCCGTAAAAACAAGCCAGTCATTTTTGTAGTATTTGTTTTGTTTGTTTTTGGTGTGTTTTTTTGTATCAACAGAAGTTGCCATGCATGCCAAATGTATAGCAAAAAGTAGTACATGTACATGTATTAGGATGTTTTTTGGTTGGACGATGGAAAATATATTCTCGCCATGGTTAACGTCTCCTAGGTTATCACGAACGGTTATACAGGTCGATGGGACGTCGGATCGAAATATGCATGTACCCGTAGCCTACTATAAAAGTATGTCCTTGACCTCATATTGAAATCACGGTGGTCTTGATATAGACTGTGCATTTCAATGAATTTAAATGGGGATAAATAGGTGAAAGTGAGACAAATAAGAGGGGGGGGAGGAGAGAGAGAGAGAGAGAGAGAGAGAGAGAGAGAGAGAGAGAGAGAGAAGCAGACAGACACACAGATACAGTGAGACACAGAGAGAGTGACAGATAAAACCTTGTGGACTATATAAAAAATAATGTTCGATTTGCCCTTCCCCCATACCTATCCTCAATTTCAGAAATGTCTTATCACCACTAGGACTAAGACTTTTAAGAATATATCTTTTCCACTTCATTATAAAATCTGTGCGTTTTTTCATGGTTACCTGAAAATCTTTTTTTTACGGCGCACAAGCTGAGGTTTAAACGACAGACCTATATCTGCTACTCGCAATTTCTATGCAAAATCGATTCAAAAAAAAAACAAAAAAACAGCAACAACAAGACGGCTCTCCTCTTTTCCTTTGTATTTTTCCAAACGATTATCATAAGTCTTGAGAAGCACATGTATTGTCTTGTGGAAAATCTCAGCTGCCAAATGAAAATTGCCGGAAAAGGGAAAGAAAATTTGGGACTGATATTGACCAAGCAAATTGGCAATGTAGTAAACTAGGGCTACAGAGAAATCAGCCTTGCAGCACGCCCCACGTGTAAGTTTGCAGATTCAATAGGCCTAGATCTAGTGTGAAATAATTGAAGTTCACTTCGATCAAGATTCAAGAAGAGCGACTAGGCCTCGTATCGAAATCTACGTAACGTTAATTTTATGTTGATCGTGAGTTTGCGCCAGTTCTAAATACCGGTACATTTAGCCATCTAGGCTAACTTGTCTTATCTGGCGTAAGATGCGTCGGCTGAGTCGAACCGTTTGTCCTTTTTAATCAAGCCGCCTTGGACAAGCTGCCTCTCCAACAGACCAACACATGCCTCGCGCCACGCGAATCGCGGAATGAGACACCCAGACCCAGGCAAAGGGACTGGCAGGCATGTGGCCTAGCCCAGGCTACAAGTTGTCTCGCGCCTGAAAATCGAAGCCGCTTCCCTTGAGTGTAACGGCAGTTTTGATTAGCTGCTTGTAGTGCTTGGGAAAAACTGAATGCTCGCGCCTCTTTTTTTTTTATGACGATCGAAACTCGAAACCAACCAAACTTAACAACCTTATGTATTACATGTAGCCTACATGTAAAGGTACAATGTATTAAAATACATGTATCTCTAGTGGTAAATCAATGATTACATAATAACAAGCATTTTATAGTGCATAATTATGAGACTGAAACGATGAGCCCATAAACACCATGTAACAGCTCAACATTTTTGTAAACGCCCTACCACTGACAACTATTGATATACAATTATATTTGCGAACTCCTCTAGAGGTTTCGTTTTAATTTAGGTAGCATTTATTTTAACTAATTTCAATTTTTAACCAAGTTAAGGTTTGTTTCGAGAGGTATGACAAAGGGCCAATGAGAAAATTACCAGATCCAAATAAGCGTTGACACATTTGTATCTTCTAGCAACATGAAGAGGAATGATAACCCAAAAACAATTTTATGTCTATTGAAAAACAAGCACAGGCATAGTAGTTTTTAGTACACACGATTCTCAGCAGCAGCAGCAGTAGCAGCAGCAGCAGCAGCAGTAGTAGTAGTAGTAGTAGTAGTAGTAGTAGTAGTAGTAGTAGTAGTAGTAGTAGTAGTAGTAGTAGTAGTAGTAGTAGTAGTAGTAGTAGTAGTAGTAGTAGTAGTAGGTGGTGGGTTGGTTTAACGTCCAACAGCAGCACTATATAGGCTATATTGTGGACGGGCCCCAAGACAGACGTCTGACAATTTTATGTGCTGCCACACACGAGACAGGGCGGGGATACCATGACTCCTGTCTCAGCCGGTTACATTATACTGACACCGACCCAACCAGTAGGGAACGCAACAGCCAGGATTCGAACTCGGGACCTTTTACGTCGGAAGCCGATGTTCTACCCCTGGACCACCGCGCCCCCCAGTAGTAGTAGTAGTAAGTAGTAGTAGTAGTAGTAGTAGTAGTTAGTAGTAGTAGTAGTAGTAGTAGTAGTAGTAGTAGTAGTAGTAGTAGTAGTAGTAGTAGTAGTAGTAGTAGTAGTAGTAGTAGTAGCAGCAGAAGCAGCAACAGCAATAGATTTTAAAAACAACGCGTCTTTTTCACCTACAGCTGGGTTGCTTGTATATAAAAATAAATAACCCTGGTTCTTTTTTTCCCCCTTTTTCTTCCCTAAAACAAACACAAAGTGTAGGTTGGGGACTTGGTTTCAAACAAATTTTCGAAGTCGATATACTATTATTTTCCACCATAGAAGAGAAAGAGGCTTTGAAAAAGAAAAGCCCGTAACATCAAGATTCAACATGCGGACATGTTCAGAACTCACTCTTGTAACTGACTAACTGGGCTGCGAAGCAAATGCGAGTAACTGTCGCATTGCAGATCTGTGTTGACCAATCGGAGCTATCGTAGCATTTTACCGCCCGCTACAACTCCGCCTGCCTCGGGAAGCTGTGTTTGGTGTGTAGCGCGGGCCTAGGCAACCGACGTATTTGAAGTGATCGGCGGTGTGCAAGTAGATGCAAAGGAGAGTGAGGTTCGTTCATCATAGCGGCATAGCCTAACAGTAGTGTCATTCATTCGATGTTATCGTAGGCCAATCAGAAGGGAATCTTTGTAAGTTAGATCCGTATTTCAGTTTAGTTTGTGCAGTGATAGTCTCAAATAGTTTTCACCAGATACAGAGTTACCTCTTTTCCCTGGATTAATACAGTCTACTGTGCGTGGAATATTCGGGATTTTTTTATACAAAACATTTCGGCGATCACTACGTCTATTCTTGGATACGGAAGTGAACCCATCGGGAGTTGACTCATCGATACTTCACACTTCAATAGGCTCACTCGTAGGATTACTCCTGAGAAGTCACACAATCCACAATGGTAATATTCCAATTTTCACCATCTTGCGTTAAATTTATCATTAACGTAGAGTAAGAAAATGTCGGAGTTATTAAGGATAGTTATTTTGTTGGTATAAGTTATTAAAAAACTATCCAGATCATAGTTACACATGGATGTAAGCTTGCGCATAGAAACCGGTACATTAGGCACTAGAATCTAGTAGTAGTACGGAGTTTTAAATACTAGCTGCGTGCCTATCAGTGTCCGTTCTGCATCAAAGATTTTCTGTAGATGATTAAAATATTGCTATCATGTCGTCACTAGATGTACAATCTAGATTCGTGATTCATACTTTTATATAGATTCTAGATAAGGTAAGTTAGATCTTGACTAATCTAGATTCTAGACTCGATGGGCTGCAAGATCTAGATTAGATCTTGATTCTAGGTCTAAGATCTGATTTAGAAAAGAGTCACAGCGTCGCGGTAGCAGTAGATCGAGCTGAAGACAAGTTTTTCTAAAGTTGTAAGCTACCGCGACGTTGTAGATCTCTATACCTGTTTCGATAAAAATGGTGCTACCGCTACAGGAACATCCATCTTCCCGCTCTAATCTAAATTTAATTTAGATTCTGAAGCTGTCTTTTTCCCTACAGGTGGATTTACGAATCATTTAACTATCGAGGCCTAATCGAACCAACATCCTCCCAATAGATTGGTTTTAATTTATAATCTAGATCTAGATTAGGCTAACCGAGAGGGCGAGACAAGTCCCGATATTCCTGCTCTGTTTAGGTGACATCAGTAAGTTGTCAGACGTCAGTCTTGGGGCCCATGAGATAGATCTAGATCTAGTCCAGTTTCAACGTGTATTCCAAGGGTATGCTTTCAAAGTATAAAGAGGAAATTAGACCATGGCATCCGAACTCAGACCTAGAGTCTAGATCTAGATTCTAGTCTCCTAAATAGATCCTGGAAAATTTACTTGATTAAATTAAGAAGCTATGAAAGATCTAGATTCTAGATCTAGTACTGTCAATTTTTTTTTATCGATTCCAGTAACCTTGTTCTATACAACGATTAAAGTTTATGAACTGTGCACTTGATCTAGAGAATCTAGATCTAGATAGCCTACTAATTTATAAATGACTAAAATGTGTTGTATCGGCCATATGGTCCCCTTAGGTCCAACTCCAAGGCAGCAGTCTTGTAAAGTTGTATTATAAATAAAATTGTTATCACATATAGGCCTAGAATCTATCTATCAAATGGTTGGGAGGAAAATATATCTAGGGCATTTTATTTCTTCAGAAAATTTAATACGCTGTAGGCTATGGACTAGAGTCTAGATCTAAACAGTTATAAATTAAGGCCGATAAATACATTCGGAAATTAAGTTCTAAGGAATTAAACTGATCTAGGTTAAAGGCCACGGATTGTGAACTAACATTAGGCATTGGTTTGAAATTTTGGGGGCAAAGAAGTTGAAATATTTTTAGCACTACACAAAAAAATAGCCTATGCCTACATGGCTGACTTCACCAGAGGCGGCCACAAAAAGTGATGAAGTGTTTACTGTGGAACGCAAGGTTAATCATCCGTGCAGCCCTCCTCTCAAATGGAGCAACTTACAATTTGAAATTAGGATTAAGAGATCACAATTTATCCCTCGAGTGAACATTTAAAAATGATACATTGTGATTGTCTTAGAACTTGTTGAGTTGTTGGGAACCTTTTCTCACCAATTTTTTAACTATATTAGACTTAGAGGACTTTGAATTCCTGACTTTTGAATTGAAATAGTTTTGTACTGGAAAGTGGTGGAATCAAACAATTAGATTGATAATCTTTTTATAGTTTCATCAAACACAAGTTGTGGAGCTCTTTTGGCATGGGCTAAGATTTTCAAACACCCTTCCGTTTCATTTTTCCATATCACTATTACCTACATCTAGGTGAACGGAGAAACATCAAATAGATCAGATAGAAATGAAAGAGAACAAAAGATGCACGCAGGTTTTGAAAAGTGGATAGAAAACAAGAGGGTACCTATTCTTGGATTAACAATATATCCTATATAATGAACCTGGGATTATTTTTACAAGATCAGGAATAAAATAATTTGATATTCAAAATTGGTCATTAACTCAGCTGTATCGGTTGTTGTTGTTATTGTCTCCATACCTATTGCAAGAGAAATTGAAATACCAGAAGCCATTTTAACTTGAGGATCCATGGTTGACCTTTATTTCTACTGTAGCTTTATGGGATAACACTGTCATATCAACACCACTTAGCCACCAGTGCCTCAAAAAACTATAGCTTTGAAAAACTAGTATAAGTACGAAACTTTAAATGTGAAATCTACTTAAAAAACACAAAACAGCAACTAGTTTAGTTTTTAAAATGAGATTGGTATTGTTGTTTTTTGTTAATTTTTAAGCAAGGTTACCTGATCTGATTTCCTTGTTACTGCCTCTTGTAATAGCAATATTTTGCAAAAGACAATTGTAATCACTGTCGGAAAAAGAGCAATCTGTGTGCTGATAATTTGGAAATGGAACTTGTGCTGAAAGGAAAAATAATAGGAACACCAATAGCTTGAGATAGGATTAAGGGAACAGAATATTTGGCCATTGTTTTGATTCCATTGTATGTTTGAAATTTCATTTTCTAATAATTTAATTTTAATCCTGTTGATTAGAATTTTGAAGTCCTTCTCAAACATTCAAGCAATTTAAATCATTGCATTATTTAATACTTTGCTTTTGTGTTTGTTTGTTTTTACTTCCCGTTTTAATTCCTAACTTCTTTTTCTGCTTTCAGGCTGATCAACTTACAGAGGAACAGATTGCTGGTAGGTGCCCGGCTTTTTTTACCTGGTTGTAATAGTTTCCAAGATTTCTTAAGGTTACTTTATTTTTATAAATTTAAACTTTGATGGTTTATTTCTTATTAGTTAATCTTTGTTTTTTACCTTAAGTTATATAGCATAGTGCCCTTGTAACTTTCCAAAATGACTTCTAGACTTTCGTTTTCAAAGATATATCATATTTGGCAAGCAATTTTGTTACATGCAGGCACACATAGATTTGTTTCTACCAGAGGTTAATTGGTTTCATTTTTTTTTTCTTCCTGTAGAATTTAAAGAGGCATTCAGTCTCTTTGACAAAGATGGCGACGGCACTATCACAACAAAAGAGTTGGGAACTGTCATGCGTTCTTTGGGACAGAATCCAACAGAGGCCGAGTTGCAAGACATGATTAATGAAGTAGATGCTGATGGTGAGTCAATTGTTCAAAGAAATAGTAATGATGTGGCAGTTTAATTTATTTTGTTGTTTTTTTTTTGTGTTTTTTTTAAATTAAAGTAGTAATGCAGGGGGAGGGTGGCTTGACTATTAATCTATTTTAGTCCAAATGTTTGCTTGTGTTTTTCTCAAAAGTGCCAAAGGGAAGATAGAGACCTATCTAAAGGGCTGATCTTGCATTATTTAACTGAACACGCGAAGTTCTTTGCTATTTACATCACCTTGTTAAATTCTTTTAAAACACTCAGGGATGCCTTTCCCGGAAATTGTCCGATGTCCGAAAAACTCTTTGAAAAGTTAGTAACAATATCGTAATTATTATGGGGGAGTAGAAATATATGTTAGTATGTGCTTGAACCTTTCATCCGTCATTAAGATGATTAACGTTATCTCAAGATTGTGAGAAAAGCAAAGAACAATGTTTATCAACATGCAACGTCTTTTCAGTTCATGAAATGTGCATATATTGTTTTAGCGGTATCTTACAGATCTGTCCATTCTTCAAAGTCCCGAAGTTGCGGATTTTGGGTTTGAGGGTTGTCGAATTAAAGCCACGTCCGCCGACCTGACCCATTAGCTAGATAAATAAATGTGTTATCGGTACTTTAATCATGGTTTTCTATGAACGGTGTCTATTTATTTAATATAGTATTTATTTGCAACCCATCAGATCTTTATTCTAAATCTAGACTATATTTCTGGATGTAAATTGTGGACCTTTCAACTATAGGTTTCAGTCATAATCTATTGAGGTGTTCATGGTCTGCTATGTTTGAGAAATTAACCATTGGGTACTTATAAAAAATACTTGCAGATTCCTGAGTTTGAGTGGATCTGTTAGTACATGTATAGGCTACTAGTACGAAATTACATATATTATGTAGTTTCTCTTGAGACACCTTTCCATCCTTCTGTGGTAGCTTTTTTTAGTCTTGCAAAATAGTCTAGAGGGCTACTAATAATCTTATACGTTAGATGCCATTTTCCCCCCAAGGAAGAAACATTTTAAAAAGTCTAGTTAGTTATTTATATCTTGTCTGCTTCAAATTAAAGGAAAATGAAATATATTCGATAGTGCTAAACACCCCTCCCCCCTCTCTTTTTGGGGTGGGGTGGGGGGATGAAATCTCTTTTTCAACCTTTCTGCATTATGATCATTGATTCTCAGAGCCTCTCTTGAGGATGTAAATCTTGAATATTTTTAGCTCCATGGGGGCGTCACCCTCCCCTGACTCCCCTCTTTTTCCACCACCAAAGTTCTAGAAATTTCGTCGGGCTTGGGTGGCATCCCTGAACACTTTCCCTTTTCACACTTCTTTATCTGAAGAGCTAAACCAGTTTTGAAATGGTATAACAATGTGATGTCAGAAGACATGATTTTCCACCAGGATGTCTTGCACTTCCTATGCTGCTTCACACTCCACACCTATGCATAAACAATCCCTAAAACTCTTTACACATTTATGGCTAATGATAAACACTGTCAGATATGTGAGGACAAAAATAACGTAAAAGATTTTTTTTTTTTTTTTTTTAAGACAGATAGGTGTGTGGGTGACGTGTTATTTTTAGAGAGAACAGTACATTGTCTCTATGGATTTGCTGATTGACAACTGTCATATATAGCTAATGGATGCGGTGTATTTTTTTGGAGTGTCCCCTTTTCTTTCTCTACCTTGTAAATGTGTGTATTCCAATTGTTCAGTTTTGTTGCTATCTATCAGAAATGTTTGATAATTTATTGGGTCTAAACATTTATAAACCTATTTTTACAGGCAATGGTACGATAGACTTCCCAGAGTTTTTGACGATGATGGCTAGAAAAATGAAAGACACGGACAGTGAAGAAGAGATCAGGGAAGCATTCCGGGTTTTCGACAAAGATGGCAATGGATTTATTAGTGCTGCTGAACTTCGTCATGTAATGACCAACCTCGGTGAAAAATTAACAGACGAGGAGGTGGACGAAATGATCAGAGAAGCAGATATTGATGGTGATGGCCAGGTTAATTATGAAGGTATGTTTTCCACACACAAAAATTAGTCATGCAAATTGTAGTTTCGTTAGAAATATTGTTGGTGGCAGAACTGAGTTTAGCTTTTTAGTTGACTAACAGATTTAGAACCAATTAGTCTGCAGGTAATGTGTATTTTTTATGGTCGTTTTATTGGATAGTTTTTTTTACAACTCTTTGCAGGTTCATTTTTCAGTTGTCTTAAAACTGTTGAAAAGATATCAGGATAGTTTCTGTCTTATAAGCACAGTCATTGTAGCTGAAGACACAAGGCAAAAAAATTGTGACCTCAGAAATTCAAATTTCATTTAAGGGAGCGTCTCATTCAAATCTTATTGGCCATCACTTACTTTGTATTCATGTATGTATTTCTGAAGCAAATATAATTTAATGTTAGCTCATGTTTTCATTAAAACTTACTTACTTCAAGACATTCAAAGTTTCAATAAAAAAAATATATATTGAGAAAAATGAACAATTTTCTCTGGAAACTTATGTGCAAAATAGCTTTTATACCAGGTTTTTATTTTTCGATAGAAATTCTACTGTTTAGTTTCAGTTTGTAGCTCGCAAAATATAGGTCTTGTTAGTGATTTCAATCATCTTAAAATTGACTTTCGATTTTTTGATCGGCTTTCTTAGGATGATGGTCTTGATATCTAATTCGGTAGATGGGAAAGTGATATTGAATTAGATCCAGAAGATGCAAGGGGGGTGACTGGGAAAATGCAAATGTAGATCTAGACTGATACTGGGGAGATGCAAACACTCATAAAAGACTGATTTGTCTGGTCCTAGCAGCTTCAATTTTTAATTGCTGTAAATTATTTGTTCTCAACCCGCAAGGAGAAAGTCTTTTTGCCCAACATTTATTTTTCAAATATTTTTTTATACCATAAATGTGTGCACCATATCTTTTTTCAAAATCGTTAAAAAAAACCGACTTCATCGTCAATGAACTATTATTGTTTAAGTATATGAACGAGTCAGTATTTTAATGGTTTAATACTTTCAGTATATGACTGGGGTTTTTTTATGGGTTAAATTTGTACAACTGCAACTTTTTTTAAGGCAATGTCATGCGCATTTAAAACTTGAACATGATTTTGGGGCGATTTGGGGAGGTTTGTGAAACAATTGTTGTTTTTTCAGCCTTGTAGCAAAAAAATTACCTTTGCAGACTTAGTGTAGTTTATTGAATTCATGAGAAAATAAGGTGCTGGTCAGTAAAGGATTAAATTCATAAAACTGACTGGTCCCAATAGGAATTTAAAGGTTTTAGTACAGTCAGGTTAATGTCACTGTGGGGCTAAAATTAGGATCAATATATCCATCGGAAAATATAGAGAAATGAGGCTTGGTTTCAAGGACAACAATCAATACGAGTTTTAAAATTAGAGTTCAAAACCAGCGGAGTGCTCAGTAATATGTTTCTAGACTAGTTAATCTGGTTTTTTTTTTATCATTTAGAGCCTCATAACAATAGGTTAGGTTTTTATATTTTTTAAGGATTCCTTCAATATTTTTTGTTGTATTAATTTAGAGCCTCGTGGCAAAAAAAAATTTGTTGCCTTTTTTTTTCAATTGCCGCACATTTATTTAACTCCTTTCTTTGGTCCTCTTTCCTCAGAATTCGTTACCATGATGACATCCAAGTAATGACTTACATGTGTGTTAGTTCAATCCTCATCTTCATTGGTTTTCTCTGCCACTGTCATCTGCACATACCGTGAACTAAAGAGCTCAAACAACTGCTCCATCTGGTGACGTGGACTTGGTTGCGGCATGCAGGGTTATATGATGTAAAATAGCTGTGTGGTGTGGTCATGAACATGTGGCCTAGTTTTGTTCAAATGGGCGAGTTGTGGAAGTGTGTGAAATGAATGGTTGCAGTCATGACGATTTTTTGTCTGCTGATATTTATAAAAGTATATAAATGTCAAATGTTGGTTTAAGATTGTATGATCCATTTCCATTTTTCAGCATGGGGGGTTTGTTTAAAACCCTGTTGCTGTAAAGTTTCATTTTAACTTTTTTTTTTTTTTTAGATCTGAGGATTCGCTTTTCAAAACTCAGACCAAGTTTTGTTATTTACAGTGTTTACGTTTTTTTGATTGATCTGCGCATCAAACGTATTACGCAATAGGTCTTTTATTCTATTTGCTTTGGGTTGGGTATCAGTAAGAGTATCAGTTTTAAAGGTGAACGTGGTGTATATTGTATATGGTGACAATTTTCCTTCTCTTCGAGTCAAAACATTTTCAGTTTTTAGTCATAGGGGTAAAAATGGGCTATGTAAGCACATAGAATTTACTCGCAACTCATGTTTGTGGGCTATTTTCTTTGGGCAATTTTTACATTTCAATTTCAAATGTATTATTTACCTGGGACCACTGCTTGGTAGTTTTAGTTAGGGTTGTAAAATCAATGTATATGGCGTGAGAATGTGCAATGAATGAAATAAGTATGTTGTAGCATTTGATTTTCTTCTACCTTTTCTGCATTTTCTAAACCAAAGTTATAGTCATTTTACATTTTTTAAAATTTAACCCATAGTCAATAGGTACAGATACCTTTCCTAAATGGGTCTTGTCATTTTGAAACTGGTCTTAATCTAGTCTTGTATTTATTCGGTTTTATTTTTTGTCTCCGCCCAGGTAATCATTTTTAGAACAATGTTCGATATATGAAAGAACCATTCCTGTTGCATTTAATCATTCTATGTTTTATAAATTAAAACAAAAATGAACAACTAAGTCAGTCAATTTATGAACAAAGTTTCTGCTTACCCAATTCCTTTCATTTGCGACCTGAAATTGTTTCTCTTCTCACAGCACTTTTTTATGTATTGATTGTATTTTGAGGAAAAAAATGATTTTCAAAAACTTCCTGTGGTAATTTAATAATTAAAAAAATGTTCCACAGTAATCTATTGTTTTTGCTTGTTATTGGAGGCTGAATGGGTGGATAATTTGTGACAAATACTGGATAAATAATGTCCATTGTATGCACTTTAAATAAGATGAGCCTCGAACCCTTTCCATTGGCTTGCAGTTACCACTTGATAACTCCAAATAATTTTACCTATGCTGTTGGAGTGAAATATATTCAATTATTAATGAAACATGCGTATTTAGATCAACCAAAAGTTGATGCTGATAAGACTTGTCATGAAAAACATTGCCAAATCAGTGGTTGACAGTTTGTAGTGATCAGATATTCAGCCCAACACAAATAATTAATATGTTGCATTCGAGCTGTATCAACTGAATTCATTTAATTTTTTTTTAAGTGGATTCGATATAGCATAAAAATGTTGATTTTTTAAAAATTGTATATAACAATCCTTGCACAGCTTGCCCACAGCATTACTTTTAGTTTTACTAAGGCTGTTGTTTTCTTTTCAAAGATTAATTAAAGAAGGTGTGGCATATGCTTCCTCATATAAAATTCCTCACAGCATACACTAAAACATTGAAATTTATGTAGAAAAGACATCCTAATTGTGTTTGAAATACAGATGTCAGCTTTGTCTTTGAGCGGAACTGTTATTCCACCTAGGCCTTAGCCCAGCCTTGACATGACAATTATTAATAATTATGGTTTTGTTTCTCTTAAATGAAAATCAGACCCCAATTTTTAATGAACATGGCATCCTTTACTTTAAACTAAAGCTAAACTGAAGTTCACAAAGGAGGTAAAAAGGGCAGAACCCCCTCCCCCCTCTCTTGTCTTTGTCTCTCTCCCTCGTTATGTTAAGGGAGTGGTGCTAAATCTAGATCTGGTTCAGTAGTTAAATCGCCTATCTCGATTCCTGACAATGGGAAAACGAACTTTTAGATCATACTACTACTAGGTGTTGTCATTGTTGCCTCTACCTAGAATAGTAGAAGGGGGGTGGGCGTGGAAAGGTGGCTTTTCATAATTTGTAGGCAAAGATACGTTACATAATACAACCGGCATTTTTGCCATCAGGTCCCAAGAAATCGTTATTATGCTGTGCGTGCTTTGTCTTAGACCTAGCTATATCAATCATAATTCATTTACGTGTGTACCGCTGGCTAATGTTTGTTAATTTTACATTGTACTTAGTAAGATCCAAACACACACACTAGGCCGAAAGATCCGATGTCGGATCTTGGTGAAGGTTGGAATTCCGCCATTACTTAGGGTTCATTTTCCAATTCGGTAGTGCTCATGATTGACCAGTGTGAGGTTGACAAACTGGGACATGTATGTCTGTAGATTTCTTTGTGAAATTAAACGGAGATAGTACCGACGATCAAAGATATTTTATAATCTCAGTTGAGTCTACTCCCAATCTCGCATGCTCGAGCAGCAAAGAAATTTTGAAAACATTCACTCAAACTAAAGATTAACGCCAATTGTTATTCATTGAACACAGACACAAGTTTTTTGTTTGAATCCAAATTTTACCTAACGGAGGAGGTAAAATCACTTTGGGAGAAGGAAATCTTGTTTAAAACTCTCAATAATTGAGCAAAAACATGAAAACTATTACAGATTCGTCTTAGATTTAGAATGTTAAGTTTGTGTTTATTACGACCTTGTATGTAGCGAAACCTCGGCGGTAACGAAGTTTTAGACTAAATCAGAGCTGGCCCACCGAGGCCCACTTAATGTGATGTCAAATTAACCTCATACTCATAGTCATAGCACTCTGAAAACAGATGGGACCAAACTACTCGCATGGAGTACCCTGATTTTCTGAGGGTTCCAATATTGCTATATAATTTAGTATATTTAAGCTGTAAATTGTAATTAACAATTATTGAAACTTATAAACATATTCTAATCTAAGGAACTTCGTTTTAATTTTGTATGGAAATTAAAGAGCAGAGTAAAATTAATGTAATTAGTATACATATTCATTACATTTTTAGTTTTCAACAGACAAATGAAAGGCATTTTCCTAAAACTAAAATGGAATAAAAGCTGCAATGTTATGCTGCCTTTGTAAAATTTGTGAGTACCGGTACATGTATACTTAAGAGTGCATGGTCAATGTCAGTTTGGCCTAGCTGACACTACTACTAGTGATAATTAATAATACCTTATCAAAATCACCATGTCATGTACCAGTATTACATGTAGTATGCAAGTCTATAGAAAATACATATAGTATTATTAACATATTTGGTATCGTGGAAAAAAAAAGTATGTCTAAAAAATTTAAAGAAGATTTAACCAAAAGGAAGCATGTCTTTGCCGTCTTCTTTTGGCATGAAAAGGCCCATATATAGTACAGCATGGAAACATGTTATACACTTTAAATTGTCCACTTTATATTTAAATTTCTAAGTTTTCTTTTGGGCGCACTTGTACAATTCAATTTCAAAGTCGAGTTAATTGTCCGTTTCTAGTAGTAGCCATGGGGTAGAATGTCGGCTTTCGATGCAGAAGGTCGAGTGGTTCGAGCCCAGCTCTGGAGACTTCGCCCCCTGCTGATCGGATCGGTGACCAGTCCCGGCAGTGTTGGATTTAAGGCGAGGTCTGGGCCCCAGGCCACCCACCTGAAGTGATAAACTGATTCCCTTTTAAAATCAAACGCTTTATAAAATTATATATCCTAGTACTAGGTCATTCATAAAGGAGTCAGGGGCCCCTCAGTCCCTCACCAAAGCTGGGCTCAGAGCTCCCTGCAACCTAAAGCAGACGCTGTCTCTGTGTGGTAGGAGGTAAACTTGTTAGACTTTAGTTTTGGAATACGTTCACAATATATCATATACAATGCTGATGTTGGAAGTTGAGCAACAACACTTAATTGTCTTCACTTGCACAAATGTATCGATGACATGAAAAAAACGTTTTTAAGCAATGCAATTGTGAAGTTAATGCCGCGCTCTTCGTTAATGGCTCTGCCATATCTATCGACAAGACACCTGCACCATCCGATGATCTTGAAATGACTCAGCAACTCTGTTATTTAAAAGAAATTAAAAAAGTAATATGCTCGGGTGATAACCTGGTTCGAAAATTACTGTTCGTACAATCATGTACTTGCTACATGTATTCACCATCAATGACTGCGCATAATCCTTGGAGCTGTTTGTACGTCTCCTGCACAAAGTCTTTATTCAGAGGCTGGTGGTGAGTGGTGAACACTATCTCACTCTCAGGAACACTGCCACACGAAACCCTCATTGAACTACACAATGTACATATTGGATTCTATTTCTATTGAGAGCACACCCAAAAATATCTTAGTTCTACCACTTTTCAACAACATGCAATGTACATGACTTCTACATTCTATCTCAATGTTCTTTCGAATTAAAACAAAAATATATATTAAAAAATCGGATACATTATGTCTTTTGGAGCCCGAGTACTGGAGCATTTTCAAAATGCAAAAAAAATTACTTGAAAGTTGGAGTTAGATAGCATTCATGGTCGAAACGTACCAAAAATGCCACCATGGCGTCATTTAAAAAAAAAACGTTTTGATACTCTCACATGTTATAATTAACACGCGAACTATTACAGTAAAATGTTTTTACTTTTATGTTTAAGCCTTGGGCCGTAAATACAACGTAGCGGTAGCTTACAGCTCGTAATAATGTGGAATACAAAAGGCTTACGACTCATGATGATCTATGTGGGGCGTTGTACTTACGGACCCAAAAGGCTACAGGTCATTTCCAAAAAAACTAACAAACTGAAATTTACACAGGTGGTTCTCTCTCTCTCTCTCTCTCTCTCTCTCTCTATGTATCTATCCCTCTGGTCTTCTGCTCTCTCTCTCTCTCTCTCTCTCTCTCTCTCTCTCTCTCTCTCTCTCTCTCTCTCTCTCTCTCTCTCTCTCTCTCTCTCTCTCCTCTCTCTCTCTCTCTCTCTCTCTCTCTCTCTCTCTCTCTCTCTCTCTCTCCCCTCTTCTTTATTCCTTTTTACATTTCATGTATAATAGTAGTACATGACTACATTAGTAAATCTAATGCTTTTTTCCTGTTTTATATTACTACATGTATTATCAATAAGGGACCTATATTGCGACGGGTCCCAAGATAAATTATCTTAGGGATTATTACGCGCTGCACACAGAGGGAACGAGGAAGTCAATGCCTTACAGTTACGTAGGCCCAATCATATCCACTGTACAATGTACGTCTATCTCAGCCTATCACATTTTAATCAAATTTAGAGCACTCGCTTTCACTGTGTATGTTGTGACATTGTCACCAACCCAATCAAGGATAAGACAATGCGGTTCGATTGGAGACCCTGGTTTGAAGCCGTGCCCTCTATTACCTGAGCAACATAAATCATTGTGCTGAGCTATTATGATTACATGTACAGAGTTTACATAGCCTAACACGCTCCCTTATTTAAGTACAAAAGCTATCACCATTGTCTATGGTTAGACATGAGAGGGAGACTACGTGTATGTACATGAGGAGCGATGGCATGAAAAAAAAATTAAAGAGAAAGTCTTTAACATTTTAAGTACCCGGTAGGCATATACATGTACTGAATATAAACGGGGAAGTGGTGGTTGATGCAGAGAGAGAGAGAGAGAGAGAGAGAGAGGGGGGGGGAGGAGAGAGAGAGAGAGAGAGAGAAGAGAGAGAGAGAGGAGAAGAGAGAGAGAGAGAGAGAGAGAGAGAGAGAGAGAAAGAGAGAGAGAGAGGGTGAAAGAGAGAGAGAATGAGTGAGAAAGAGAGAAAGAGAGAAAAAGATAGAGAGAGAGTAAGAGAGAGAGAGAGAGAGAGAGGGGTTAAGAGAGAGAGAGAGAGAGAGAGGGGGGGTTATAGGTAGATAGATAGATAGATAGATAGATAGATCGGACGGGACACGGGGAGGGGGGGGGGGGGGGGGGGGGGTACGGATTTTCGAAAATATGCAGGGGTGTAATTTTTAGTGAATGCCTTTGTAACTACGCTTGTACAAGATGTATTAGTTATTTGAATAGGGTTTTCCTGAACGGGAAATTCCCTAAAGAGTTCGGATAATGCTCAATCAATGATTCAATGCGCCGATACGCAACTAAGCTTATACGTTTAGCCTCACAGATTATACAATTATTTGACCCTAAACTCTATAATTATCATGTGTGTGTACCAAGGCGTCCAAAAATATTTTTGGAAGCCTTGGTGTGTACCCTACATGTAACATACATTAGTATATTGTATATGTACAAGGGCGGCTGGTGCCTTTGGGCAGGGTGGGCAGTGCCCGACCTGTCTCGCTAAGAAGGGGTTGTGTGACAAAAATACAATGTAAACAATAATATGACAAAAATTAAAATCAATACTAAATGTATCCTTTCACCAAGGTGGGCTAATGTGAATTTGCCCAACCTCCTTGTAGTATTCCTAATACAAAAATTGGACTTTGACCCTAACGCTTTCCGTGTCTTAATAATAATAATAATAATAATAATAATAATAATAATAATAATAATAATAATAATAATAATAATAATAATAATAATAATAATGTATGAATAATATGTTTATGAGACACTTGACTGGGCAAGTTTCTTTTAAAAAATATACTATAGTATAGTTGTCAATAGGCAAATACGGATAAAGATGCTTGTCTGGATAATTTGAGAATGATGATTTCTTGGGATCTGATAGCAAAAATGACGGTTGTATTATGTATTCTGTAACGTATCTTGCCGTACAAATTATGAAAATTCTAATGAACACACACACACGCGCGCGCTAAAATGTTTCTAATCTCTCTATCAGTATTTAACAACAACAACATAGCCGATGACAACCTTACACCATTACAAAACTGTTTACACCCAAACAGCTAACATGGACTTCAATGCAAAATAACAAAGGTTTTGATATTATTATATCCTCGCAAGATAATGATTAATCATGCCGCCCGCTTTTTATGTCGCTCAATTAAGTCTATCTTGGCAACATTTTATGTATAAACACTGGCTAGTTTTACAAACTGGTCACAGGAAGTACTTTGTTTCCAGGGACGCCTGAGATACACAATTTTTTTTTGCGATGGCAAACTGCAATTGACTCAATAAGACTTTTAATCGAAAATTTTTTCCAGTTCTACTGCACGCAATTTTTAATAAATGATGTAGATATTCTTTTGATATCAAACAGATTTAGGAAGCTTGATCTAGACACACCTAAGAATTAATGATGCAGACCTCTGCTGAAGCTGGTAAAAATACTTCACTCCCCTCGATATCTGTCAACGAATCAACATACAGTCCAACGAAAACTGATTCAGGAACAAATACAATAGTTACAAACAAGCAAGATAGCATCACTAAAGCTACTGGTGGTTTACGAAATCAGAGCATAACCAGCACTACTATCCAAAAGGCAAAAGCGAAAAAGCTGAGAACATTAGATGTCAAAAGTCATCAGCATCCATGGGATGTAAGTAACTATTACAGGCGCCTTGATCATTTTCGTAATAAAAATCTTATATATATATATTATTTTTTATATTTTAACATAATATAGAAAAAAGTATCGATTTATGTCCTTGGTTGTGAACAACAGATGGTAAATTGCATAAAGGCTATAATAATTATGATAATAGACAAATGTGTGGGTTACTGACAAATGCAGCAATGTAATGCTATGTTTAAATTTTGAATCTTTTTTTTCAAAGGAAGGAGCTGACATGTAGGCTCTCTCTCTCTCTCTCTCTCTCTCCCCAGGACTAGATCTAGATCTAAATCTTTATAATATATATATATATATATATATTTATTATTTTTCCTACACTTTTGTGGCTAGGTTACACCCCTTTTATATGAAATATAGTATAAATTATGTACATAAATATAAATTTTGAAGGCTGATATATTTTTACTTGTGACTTTGCGAGGAAAAAAATCAACAACATACGCTTAATAATATATTCAGTATATCAAAGTATGCAAAGGAAACTTTACAGTGAAAGGAAAAAATATTCAAATTAATTCTTCAAATTTTATAAGTCATCTTTGAAGGTAGGCATAAAAACGAATTTATTATATTCAAGGTGTAGCTAGATCATTTTTAAAACAAGTGCACCATATAGATTTATTCATTATTTTCCTTATAAAGTCTTGTATTTTCTTTCTTTTTTAGAATCGTTCAGCTCTAAATGACTTTTATGAGGCTCCAATAACAGATAGAGAAGCTTGGTGGCGATGTCAGATTAGAGTAAGTCCAAATGCATGCTCGGAATTACAACATGATGTACAATCAGCCATTACGAAAAGGCTGAGCAAAGGAAATGATTAGTGAAATGTGGATTTACATACCTGATGGTTACAACATGTTAAACTAGGATTGTAATACTACTTAATCAAAGTAATCATGTAAGATAGAAACATATGGAAACATGTTAAACTAGGATTGTGATGGAACAATGGAAAAAAAAAAGTAATGTATTTGTTGCAATCAAATTCAGGAACTTTTAATTCCCAGGAAATGCCTGAGTAATTTACTAATTCTCTAGATTCAATAATTATACTAAATCATGTTTTAATCATAGCAAACATTTTGTTACGAATAGTCCAATTGTTTTGCTATGATTTTTGTTTTGTTTTACTAACATGGTCAAGGTTCTTTTCAAAGTGTATCCTATGTCATTTTCATTTATTATACATGATGTTAAATGCAATAACGACATTTCATGTTTCTGTAGGAGTTGTTTATTTTGAACAGGTCACTCCCATTCCTGGGTCATATGAAACCTCAGATTTCATATCAGAGTTGGGAAAGAAACCAAACACCTATAGGTTCAAGTCTAATGGGCGAGTTGTGCCATGTACTTTTGATGGGTATGGGGCTCTCCTTCTGCCTGGAGGATATGAATATCATGATTTCCTTGAAACGTAAGGAGCATTATTAATAATCAAAATTAATGCATATTAAGACTTAGGAAAAGGACTAAAAAGTCAAAAACTTTGCTCTACCTTGCGTTGTTTTGTTTTAAAAATTTGCAATTTCTTTTTTTCTTTTTTAAAGGATTATTTCACTCTTACAGATTCAGGAACTAAGAAATCTCAAAACAAGAAATTCTTATGATTCTATGCTTTTTGTGTTGGCAATTTATGTTATGGATATGCTACATATTAACCTCATCATATTATAAGTTTGTTATTCTATCATGAGATTTATTATACTGCCATGAGTGTGCCCTAAGCATAGTTTTATTTGTAATTTTTCATATCTTTTTTTTTCGTTTAGTGTCAAGATATTGATGAGATTAAAAGAAAGTTGTTTTTAACTTTCAGATTGTCAGAGAAGCCAGCCACTTATAGATTTAAAGCACAAAACAGAGATGCATTTGATGTGCTAAATTTTGGCACTAAAGATAAGGTTCTTATCATCACTGTAGTTGTGAATACTTTTTCAAATTTGTCAATGTGATTTCAGAGCAAGAAATTATTAAATTACTTTTTTTGTGAATAGTTTTTCTAATATTCATGGACCAAAATTAGTACAAATTAGCAAGCACTGGCAAAACATTTAGTAATGGTTGATAACAAGTGATGTTATTTTTTCAAATTCTCTTTAAGTCATGTCCAATATCTTACATAAATTAGTTAATTTTCTAGAATCATACTCTCTTGGAAATTCTCTAGGAAAGAAACAATAATAATTTTTGGGACAGTTTGCATTATTTGTATATTTTATTGAATCATAAAGAGAATTATGAACCTACAACCTTTCTCTAAATTGATGTCAGAACGTTTCAGTTGATCATATCTTTCATGGACTCTTTACAAAAAGTAATAATTTTTTGTACAATTTATTAACATTGAAAAAGTATAATTGAAAAACTGTTGTAATTCTATAATGAATTATCTTCCTTCAAACTTGATAATTGTGTAAGCGACTATGTTTGGAGATGTAAATTAAAATTTTCAGTTTTTATGACAAAGATGTAATGAAGAAAAAAAAGGCAGTTACAGTAAATAATTTTGTTTTCACACAAACTATTGTTTTATTCTCTTTCTGAACAGAATATTAATGTGTCTCCAAACCAATATTCAGTTGAGAAGCATTTGTCAGTAAATGTAGAGAAGACTCCAGTCAAGTAAGTGGATATATTAAATTTGCATAGTTCATTGTGTGAGAATTATACAATCAAGACTAAAATGGACCTTAATGCGCACTTTAGTATTTATATAAATGTACATTTGATGTTAAGTAGTATCAGCTTACACAAATTGAGAACATCATGTACAATATCAAAGAATCAAATCATATATGGGCTGGCCATGTAGCAAGAATGTCAGACTACCGATGGACATCAAGAGTCACAATTAGCCAATCTAGACTTGAAAGGAAGAAAAAAAACAAGCATGAGATGGAGAGATGAAATTTAATATCAGTTTTCCAATGGAAAAGACTGAAGAGGGTTTGAGAGGGGCTTACAACGGAGAGATTATGCCCTAGATTAAGTTTTAGATTTAGATAAATCTTTTTGACAGAAAATTAGGCCTATAGAGTCATTGATTTTTTTTTTTTTTTTTTATTTTTATCTTTCTAATTACAGAGACTTTATGTTCAAATCCCAGTCGAAGAGATTTCCAACAACTTCCTTCAGGCCGGTGCGTACCTTCCATGCATTAATTGAGTTGTACTTCCATTCTCTCATCTCCACCTCTATTGTTGATTCTTCTAATCCTACCATCATAACCCAAATTACAACGACGGCAATTTCTACTATTGCTGCATTCAGTAATGGTCTTTTCTTTTTATGTACATTCCTAAGATCATCTTAATCTTCGTCACTACTGCTACTACTCTGTACTTGACATGTCTAAGAATCTCCAAAGCTCTGTTGGCTTACAGGAATATTTGACTGTTTCTAATTCTATCCATATCAAAGACTATCAAAACGTAGTTATCTGTATGTGGTTGTGAATAAGTTATTAGGTTGAAGCCCGTACCTTATTCTTCTATTAATAGAATCACTGTTGCCGTGTTTATGAAATAAAAATTCTTTTGATCTCATTCCAACTTTTATATTACGTAATTAGAATAAAAATGCCGATTGTGTAAATTAGTGTAGCCTATTGGTTAAATCTGAATCAAATTTAAGCAATTGATAGACTAACACAAAAAAGAAAAAAAATTCTATGTGACTTAACTGGCCACACTCCATTGTCAACAGAAAGAGGGCCCTTCACCTGGCTCTTACAATGTAAAGGACATAACCGTGAGACCACCATCAGTGACATCTAGTTTTAGGTCCAAGACTCCAAGATTCCACACCTCTCACACGGTAAGTTTAAAGATTGTCTTTCTTTGTTTAAGTTTATACTGATCGCAAAAAAAAAAAAAAATAAAGGTACATTTATGTATTCATCATTCTAAAGAGTAAATCTGACACCTCTTAAGTAAAGTGAACTTTATTAGTCATTTTTTTGTCATCCTCATAGAGTGTCGTGCAAGTCGGTGTTGGTGGCCATGTCCCTCCACATCTATCTGTCCTCCCATTTCACAATCTGGTCGATGCCTTTGCTTCCACTGATCCAATTTCCTAGCCCGTCTCAGATATTTTTCCCTAATTCTTGCTCACTTGTTATAACTGTTGGTGTACCTAAAATTACATTTTTACGAAGTTAGACTTTCCTTTTTGTCCTTAGTTATCACTAAGTCTTATTAAGTGATTTTCAAAGAAATATGTTGGATGTTCAAATGATTAATAGCCTATAACTTTACTTCTTATGCATTTTTCCTTTTTCCTCAATATTTTGCAGTGGTGGTGAAAATAGATCTAGATAAAGACTAACATATAAATTGCAAATTTGAATGAATTAATATCACCTCGTTTCATTGCTATTTCACCCTTTGTTAGATTAAAAAAACCCACAAACTTACATCTAGATCATGCAACCAAGTTTTATTAAAAATCTATCAATATTTTTTTTTCTTTTTTCTTTTCTCCTCTTTACTATTTTAATTTTATGAAAACACTACCTCTTTGTCAAAAAACATTCTTTTTAACTTACCAATCTAAGACTGGTCCCAGAAAGAATAATTTTCAATGCTGTTCATTTACGTATAATTGCAAAAAATGAATAAATATTGTACTCCGTTTAGATTTTCTATAAAAATCCTTTCCTGATGATTTAAACAAGGTATAATTGCAAAAAATGAATAAATATTGTAATTTCATTTCCTTTTTTTTTTTGCACGAGTGAAAATGAAATACAGTTATTTATTTATGGCTACTTTTAAATGTTCCCATATTTTATATATTTTGTTCTTGTTGTTGTTGTTTGTTTGTTTGCTTGTTTTTTTGTTGTTATTGTTTTTGGAAGGGGTGGGGTGTGTACGGCCTCTGTGACAGATTTGTGTATCAATTCTGTTAAAATTGTGATCAATCTATCTGTTTTGTGAGTAAAGTAGGTAGCTCTATTGCCATAGAGAAGCTAATTTAAAAAAGAAGATAAGTTATTGATTATCTAAGAACTACATGGTTTTGTTCTCTAAAAGTGTGTTCCACACTATTTTGATTGCTGGTACTTGAATATTAATTGAAGCTTACGACAAAAAAAAAGGAGAGTAACCAATTTAGTCTATACTGATGCGCCTGGCATATATGTGGGGTAGCATTGCAAATGTGCCAATCATAATATTATTGTATGTCCAACAAATTTTTCTGTTTGTTTAGGCCTATATGTTAAACTGCAAGTTAGTGTTGTATGAAATGATGTAAAGTAATGCTCATATTGGTCGTCAATTGGTGCCATCCATTAATTTGTCAAATTGTTCTTTTTTTTTTTTATTATTTTCTTTAAATACTAACATCTTGATCGAGTTAAATAGACAAAATAAGATTTTTGCTCTTTAGATAAAACAAACTTTCTGTTCTTCCAGTTCCAGTCATGCATCTGATCCCTGAGAGAGGCTTAATGTGGCTCAGCTTTTCTTTTTTCTTTCATTTTAATTCATAAAAAAGGATTCATTTTTTTAGTTCTTATGAGTGCTTCGCTTTTCAAAGATGGGAGATTTTACTTTACCTTTACATGCTTCTTTTTTTATTTAAGTCTTCTGTTTCATAAATTACCAAGGAATTGAAAAAAAAAAACTTGTTTTCACTCAAAAAGTTTATCTTATTTCCAGTTAATTGGGGATGAAAAGGAGTTAACAAGTGATATTACAAATATCTTTCACTTATTTTTTATTACAAATTTATGAAAACAAGCAAATGACAAATTGATTACCTCCTTTAGTTAAAAAAAAAAAAAGCCCAATTCCAAGGCAATGCAGACAAATTAACTGATCAAGCAATGATTACTAGTTATTTCTGAATCAATATAATTGTTCAAATATGTTCTATGTGATACAAATCTGAAATGAAGATTAAAAAATATGTACATGTATATGCAAATACATAAACATGATAATGTCTGGTAAATTTCGAACTGAAGCTCTTTTTCTTTTTTTTTTTGTAATCTCTGTACACCCAAAATAAATTTTTGTTAGAAAAAAAACTTTTCTTGTCTTATCTTTCATAAAAAAAAAAATAGTCATGCAATGGCTATCCATAATTTGTTTTCCCTTAATTTTGTTTGAGAACACTATCTCAACATAATCCATTTTACTAAAGAGATATAAAAATATTTTTGGGTTTTAAGTAAATAAAGGCAAGCAGAACATTAAAATTGCTTACTTGTGTTGGTTGTTTTTTTTTTAGTTAAAAAAAAAATTATTTTTCTTTTATTTGGATTTCAAGTTTGAATTTAGTATATACCTCTTTTTTTATTCAAAGCATACACTTAGCTTTAAAAAAAAAAAAAAAAAAGACACATGTTCTTCTTTACAAAGAGGTAATGCTACTTTTCCGTTACTATTGTTGATGTCATTAGCCTATTTTTACCACATCCATTCATGCATACTGTATGTTCTATTATAATTATCTATTCTGGCAACAAATATGAAATAAAGAGGACATTGCTTTAGGCATGGCATAATGAATCAACTGAATTTAATCATTTTTTTCCTGTTTCAATTTTAATAATTTTATCATTCCTCCTACTCACTCTCTTTTCTCTTAATTGCCACCTAAATATAACAACAGTAAATGTGCTAATTAAAGCAACAGCAGAAACAGAATTTAAACCTGGATGATTCACAAAATCATTCGTTTCTGTTTCATTAAAAAAAGCAAGAGATATATGGGCAATTAATATTCATGGCAAAACTATTGGTAGTTCCGGATTGTAATCTTTATGGATGTGAAATTATTATAATGTAATTTTATTGTGAAATCTAGTTTTTTGTGCATTAAATTTCACATGTTTTTAGGATGTGTGTGTGTGTGTGTTTTCATTGATGATGATGCCTAACATCAGCTTGACATTTCCATTCTCAACCACCTGTTTTGGTTTGCCGTGCATTATCCCTTGCACTAACTTGGCTGCTGGGTGTCCTGTATGTCTGCAAATCACCATGGAACAGTACACACGAAAGGTAATAGTACACTTTGCCGTGCTATGTCGTCACCTGCAACCACAAAGGATTTTGTTTGAAAAGAATATTTGCCTTCCATCATCGTGGTACCAAGCCCCCATTTGAAATAGATTTTTCATTAGATTTGTGGCCTACACACTTTATAGAAAAATTATTCTCTAAGACTAAATCTGACCTGTGTTTTTCATTGCTCACATTTCTTTCTTTTTACTTTTGTAAATGGTAGATTTAAATATTTTTTTAAATAGCATACCAAAATTGTGTCATTGAAATGGTGACAATATCTCTCTTGAATATTCATAAATATTATAAAAATAATGTTTTGCATATATATAATTCACTGCAGCAACAGTGCCTGTTGGTAAACAAAAGCTGTTGCATCTTTTGTCAGTTTATGGAGTTCCCTTGAGAGCTTTTTTTTTTCTTTGTTAAATAAATGAATGAAGTATAAAAATGCCTACTTTTCTATATTGATTCTTCATATTTGAAAAAAGATCTTTTGACAAAAATGAAATGCATGGAATAACAAAAATTTTACACCAGAACAATCACCGACGTAAATAAAACTTGAAATTTGTGTTCTTCCCCTAGCAAATTCACAGGAGAGTTGTGAGGAAATTTTACTTTTTTCACACCAAGATTATTTGTTCAGAGCTATGTCTCAAGTTTCACTTTGTTTTTTTCTACTCTCGATTTGTTCAGAAAGTGCCAGGCCCTGGAACATATGCCAAGGCTTTCCAGCACCCGATTCCTCCCACTATATCCAAGATGGGCAGGCAGTACGGACTGTTCTTTACAAGCGAGTTCCAAACATAGCTTTTGTCTTTCAGTGCAACCTATCAAGGATTGGCAAAAAAGAACTAGGAATTTACAATAAGAAACACCTATGTTCTTTCAATCATTACTTAATGTTGATTTAGGGTCCTGAAAATCTATGTTCAGTTGAATAATTGCATACATTAATATTTAAACATCAATGCTGGTGCATCTTTAAATATAAAGAAAAAAAAAATAGCTTTCAAATCTAACTCCCATATGATGAAATGACTTTAAAACAGATAATGTAATTGACAATGTTGACCGTAAAAGCATTAAAAAAAAGGAATAGCAACTTCAGTTAATTTTCAGAATTTTTATCAATTATTATTTTGAATTAGATAACAATTAACAAAATAACTAAGGATTTCACATTTTGAGGGTACTTGGGTTTTAGTTTAATAATTTTTTCCCCCTTGTAAACATGATGTTTTTTCTTCTTTCTTCACTGCGCCAAAAATTGTTTGTTAATTCTGTTTGCTGTGATAATTTCATGTTGTATTTTGCACTGTTTTTCTCATTTTAAAATGAAAAAGGTAATGATCAGATTAGTACAAAACATTAGAAGCTTTACCTAAGTCTGATGTATTTTTCTGTCCCTTACATTTTTTTCCTAAATTTTCAGGAAGAAAAAAAAAGCCTTCTCTTTTTATGCATAAAAATTCCATTTACTTGTAATAATTGTACTCAACCGATGATTTTTTTTTCTTCTGTTCTTTGAGCGACTTTTTTGTCCAGGCTTGTACAAATGCCTACAGTATTGAGATCTTTTTAAAAGTATTAGGTTTGACAAAAATCAAAATTTAATTCTCATTTGTGTATGTATACATTACTCTGATAACCAAAACAGTATTTTTCTCTTGTTTCTCTATAATCAGTATTATTGTTTAAATGATATACATGCATACAGATAAATTATATTTTGTGTCATGTAGTAACAGTATTTATAAATCTTCACTTTTAATGTAAATATACACTTAGGAGAATAAGACTTAACATTTTACGGTCCGTTAAAGACATGTAAGTTCTTTTTGTTTAATGATATTTATTTGATAATAAAATTTGAATTATCTCATTTCCAACAGAAAGCACAGAAAAAAACGTTCCTACAAGGAGGCAGACATTTTGAAAAGAATGGAATGAGGAAACGCTTTTGGTAGCTTTTGATTGGCTGATATTTCGATATAAAAATAGAGACGGGTTGGCTCACCGGTTTACCGGTGGCTAGGCAGAAAAGGCACTTAGTGTTGACACCGGTGTACCGGTGGTGAGGGCTCAAAAGGTTAAGAACTTCTAGATATAATTCAATACTTGAGAATAAAGACACGGTCCTTTAAAGACATGTAAGTTCTTTTTGTTTAATGATATTTATTTGAATAAAACTCTTCATAAAGCTTTGAATTATCTCATTAATGTTACAGTATTACAAGGTTTTTGAAGTTAGTAAACAATGAACATGATACATTTTTTTCTTTTGTGTTAATTCATGTGTGTAGTTTTTTTTAATTAAAAAACAAAACAAAATGCAAAACATTATTTTCTTTTTCTTGTGTTTTGCTGTTTCGTCTTGAAAAGAAAATGTTCTATATTTATGACTCGATTTGAAGTGTATGATTGCCAAACAGTAAACACAGCTACTTGTAAGAGCTTAACCTTTAGAGCCTGATACACCGCTTAAGCGGTGGGCTTTTATTTTGTTGAGCACCATAACATAACCATGTAGATCTAGAGCTAGGATGGACTAAGAACTACTCAATTACACACCAGTGAACACTTATTTTGATGATAAACAATGTGGACCTAGAAACCATTTTTAGCTCAGGAGGCTAGGTATAGAGTCAAATATTGCCAGGACTAAAGGGTGTAAAGATAATACAAAGTGATAGCTAGAATAAAATATAATATAAAACAAGGCTATTGTCTCAAATTTGTACTTTCTTGAAAAAGGGTGGATAAAAATTGAAATTGAAATTTGGACAATCTTATTATGATTGGACTAAGTCAAGGTTCTGTATTTGAAACAACCATGGTACCATAAGTAAACTTTAAAATCAATAGATTTATAATACATTCAGCACAGGACAAACAAGTAAAAAAAAAAAAAAAGATATTTGTAAGTTGAAAATTTTATATCCTTAATAAATTTCAATATGTAACTTCATAAAATATGCATATCCAATTGATACTACTCACTAAAAGAAAGAGATGATAAAAATTTGAAACAACTTCACCAATTCGAAAAAAAAAAAAAGTGTTAACTTATCTCAAAAGAGTGGTGCAAAACAGCAACTTGAACACCATAAGCCCTTTTGAACATTAATGGATATTTCCCAATCACAGATTGAATTAAGTTTCAGGCAGAGAGAATGTACTGTCTTCACTGAACATAGCCCAGCCCGGCAACACAAGAACCTGTCAAAAGAACCTAGGATTTATGTGACCAAAAGATGGAATGGCCACCGGTATCACTGACTTGAAATGTTCTATGCGGCAATAATAATAAGGAAAAATTGCCCCACTAATATTACGTAAGGGCTCTCTTTGCGCTATAAATGTCACATACTCAACGCCTTATTAAAAGTAGTTTAATATCAGCAAAGTTAGATATACAATGGAGGAAAACTATAAACAAGAAATAATAAATAAACAGATTTTGGAGTCATAACTATGATAAGAGTCATCACTGGGAACCAAAGAAATATTGCACCTATGAGCATGATTATATGCACTTATTTTATATGAGACCTAATTGTTTTTTTTATTATAGAAAAAATAGGAAATACAAATGAAACAAATAAATATTCAGATCATCCCATAAACTTTCATTCTCAAGGAAGATATTGTACTGTGATGCAACCCCTGAGCAGGATAATAAGGAATAAGTCTGTCATATAACAATAACATTGACACAATTTGGGGGGAAGGGGGGGAAACATGCAAATCAAACCCGCAACCTTTGGGCTAGAAGCTGCACTCCCAGGCATTTAAAAATCAAAATAATTTTATGGCAGTGTAGAATATGCATATAACTAAGGGAACCTAGAAAAAAAACAAAACAATTAAAACATTGATATCATATCTACCGTCAGAGTATAGAAGAAAAAAAAAAGAATTTTATAATTAAATTACAGTTCAAGTAATTGGGCTAATTCAGCTAGATAAGATTACAAAACATACACAAAAAAGGCATTATTAAAAAGTCCAGGAGACCACAAAATTAAAATAAAGTTTCATATACTAGACAATGGCACAATTTAAACCTTAGGCCTTTTCAAATGTATTATCTGAGATTAACACACAATAAAATGGAATGCAAACAAAGCTCCCTTGAAAATATTCCAACATCAACATGTAAACACAAAAATAATTTAAATGGTTAATAGTTTATAAAATATGAAAATATGAAATAATACTATGTTTAAGTAAAAAAAAACCTCTTTTCATATTGCAAAAAAATAGAGAATAGATTGTACTTGAATAATATTGAAGAGTATTTTTTATGGACTTAACCTCTTCAGTGCCAGCCCTATTATGCACCTATGTGCCGGGGGAGTTTTTCCCTATTTATGACTACTTGTACAAATTCGCCTATATCTCGGCTATTGACAGAGATATCTAAGAGATATTCCACACAAAAGTGACTGATACAACATACTTTCATGTTGTACCTTCAAAAGTTAGTTTGTGTGGAAAATTTTTTTTATTGAAAATTACATCAACTACGATGATCTGGATCTAGATCTAGAAGAAAGCAATGGAGATCTAGATCTAGACCTGGACTGGTCACTAGCAGTTGAAAACACCCAAAATGGCTGCTGGACTATCAAGGGAGATCACACACGAAACAAACAACCTAATAAAAACAGTTGGATCCCTTAGACCATACGTGAAAAGCCGATCGTCATACGCCCGTGCGTGGCACGGGCTATAGGCACATAGAGTGATAGGATAGGCCCGTGCCACGCACGGGCTATAGGCACTGAAGGGGTTAAGAAAAAAAATTCAAAATAATTTAAATGGTTAATAGTTTATAAAATATGAAAATATGAAATAATACTATGTTTAAGTAAAAAAAAAACTCTTTTCATATTTGCAAAAACAAAAGTTTTAAAATTAATGTTTTTGTGTTGGGAGTATTCAAGTCCATAATTATGAAATAATAATAATGCAAGTATTGTAACCTAAAAGAGTCAGTAGACACATTTTAACACTGGAGTATTTTCTTTACATTGAAACAACAATTTCTATATATAGATGTGCATAAATGCACATGAAAAAATGTTTTAAGTTTAATCACTTTACTCATTTTTTTTAATAGAAGGTATTACACAGTTCAGTGAATTCTTAAACATTGAATCATATAATTCTGATCTCCTCTCTTCAAGTTTGAAAATAGTATACTGGACATAGCAGGAAATCTCAGAGCCCTTTCGTAAGAGCGATCACATGAAACTTTTATCCTGTGAATGGAATATCAAGCCTTTAGAGATCTACCTTCTCTTGAATAATTTCATTTTTCTTCCCTTTTTCTTTGGTTGTCTGTGTAAGAATGCTCTGTCTTCTTTTTAATCTAACAATATATTCGTGGTCAACTTCATAATATTACAACTAAATTGAAGATCAACAATATTGGAAAGCTAAAAAAAATTAAAAAAAAAGAATAATGCTAATGCTAGATTTTGTAAATGCTGTTTCTGTATATTTCCAGAAGAAGAAAATAACAACCTGTAAAAGCATTTAACAATGCCAGATAAGCTACAGATATTTATTGTTTTTCTTCATTTCAGTTTGTACACAAACACTTCAGTTGCACTTTATCGATCACAGAAATTTCATTAGAGCAACAGATGCAAGTATAAAAATATTGCATGCCTGGAGAACAGAGCTGCCTCTTCACCGCATCACCCTCTGAATGATGTTGAAAGAAACCACAGGACAAGAGGCTTCCAACATACTCCCAGTGGCATGGCAGTTGCTAGCATCTTCAGGCTCACCAATAGCTTCCAGAACAGTTCCCAACACATCCCTAAAATGGGCAAATGGAAAAAAAGTAGCCATATATGAATAGCATACAAAACACATGTTGTGAAAAAATGGAATAAATACAAGAAACTAATAAAAAACAAAAACAAAAACCCAAAAAACTGTAATGAATCTATTTAAAATTTAAAAACATTTAAAAAACACTATTTCAAAAGTATATTTATTAAGAACTCGAGCAGATCGTAACTTTCAGGGGAAAAATCTTGAAACAGGTTGGGTTTTTTTTTTTTTCTTCTCCCTCTTACCAGGCTTTGTGAAAGCAAGGGTCTATATTCACCACGTCCCTCAGGGTCTTCTCTGCCAGCCTGTTGTCCCCTTGCTTATGTAGTACAATGCCCTGAAAATGAGGATTAAATATTTGAAATACAAGAAAGGATTTTGTCATCCTACAGATTATAAAGACAAATAAAACACCAGTAACTTTTTACACTAGTCATCTGCGCCAATTTAAATAATCATATTAATTAATTTCATTGATACCCCTTTTTCAAACATTTTATAAGCCTTGGGCTAAACTGCAAGCAAATCTGAACTAGTTTTAAGTGATGGCATGTTGACACAAAAAAGTTTGAAAGTTGGTTTGTTCCTATATTTATAATGTTTCCTCTATTAAACAGGCCTAATTGATTCTTTGACTGCGCTGAACTGACAATACTATATTAAATCTTCAACAAAAATCATATGCAAGTCAATTTGAACAGATTTATGAATACGAGCGGGTAACAGTAAGGTTCCCCAAGAATCATTGCACAAAGCTCTTAACCAAAAACTATTCACTTTACAAAATGTTACGTTAATTTAATTTCAAACCTATTATTTTGACAAAGTCTGTTGGTAATTATTAATGGCGAAAAAAAAATCCTATAAAATTTTAGCATCTATTCATATTATATCATAGCACTGTTTAGCAAGCAAAGCTTTCTGTACAAACTGAATCAGCCATAAGTATGTAATTTACCCCTCATATATTTTATTTAGTAATAAACTGATGAAGATGGCAAACTCAATAAAAATGTACGATAAAATTTGTTGCTCCCCCCCTCCCACAAAGGACATGTTATAGATCAGCCCTAACATTTTAAAAATATTCTAAAACAAAACAAAAAGAAACATATTTGAGATAACTTACTAGGTGATAGAGAGATTTTGTATGAGATGGATTAACAGCAACAGCATTCTCAAAGCAAACTCTGGCTTCTGTTAGATAGCCTCTATGCTCAAAAAGCAGACCCTTCTGGAAAGATAAAAGCATCACAACATAAGATGAGTTGAAAATTCAAACACATTTAACTACATCACAACATAAAATGAGTTGAAAATTCAAACACATTTAACTAAGTAAATTCATCTTGTATCAAAATATGTACTTGTTTAATGCGAGTCAGATGAATAAAATGTAAAAATAACACAATAGAAGATCAAATGTATATTTCTATTCTTCTGGAGAATGACTTTTTGTTTCATCATATATCAAGCTTTATTGATATTGTATTTCATTAAAAAGCCAAGATTTTTATACTCACCAAGTAAAACACATAAACTGAGTGAGGGAAGAGCTGAAATGTCTCCTGTACACAACTCTGTGCTTCATTAACCTGGTTCAAGCTCAAATACAATTCCGCTACAGGAAAGATGAATAAATACATTTTAAACAAGGAATAACCTTTTCACTATTATGTCAAGTCATGCACTCATATCAATTTAATTTATTTGCCGAATGACACAGCTCAAGTACACATACACATAAATACATATACATTTTACAAAACCAATACTTTATCCCATGAGAAACATTTTTTTTTTACTATCTGAAATTCTAAGCCTTGCAAAATGATATTCCTCTTATAACTTAGAAGAATGCAAAACACATCAAGGTGTTTTCTATACGGTGAAACAGTTTGAAATTACCCGAGTTGTTAAAATTTAAACTTGGAGGGCAACACACCTTTTTTTCAAAAGGTGGGGGCAATATTCAAACACCCACAAGTAAAAAAAACAACAACAAATTTGGGTGTTTACAGGGGGCAAATGAAATCACCTAGACTAAGCCAGATCTGTGCTTGAATGAAATAGGATCTCTGAGGTCCCACTCTGGGTTGTAAGCTGCTGTTCATGGAGGATGCGAGATCAGAGAGAGCTTTCTCAACCCGTGATGCTGCCACAGAGTCAGCTCTCATGGACCCTGTTGAAATTTGTGAATGATTAATATAGGATCATGAACTACAGTTAAATCTGTAGTTCCTATATAAATAAGAAAAAACAAATTGGACTCCAGAGTTTGCTGAAAAAAATTAAAACGAAGAACATGTTCTTGGTTTACTCTATTGTAATATACAGTTGAATCTGCCTGTGGCAACTACCGAAGATCATAAACAAAAGTGGTCACGATGGGCAATAAAGGTCAAGCAAGTACTTACAACATTTTCCACTGCTCAGTAGGCAAGTACCAGGGTTACTACAAACTTCCCCTTTTGAAATCCAAAACGCACAGAATAAAATGGTCTACAGTAGTATCCGAAGCTAGAGTGCACCCATTTGAACAGAAAAAAATGAAAAGATCCATGCTGCCTTTACATATTATTTAACTGTAATTACTAAACTTTCGGTACTCCATAGCTTCCCACAGGTCTAATCGATTAGAGCTGTACAGATTGGTCCAATCTGTAGGTATAAGTCTAGATCTACATCTTAATGTATATTTCTCTACTGCTGCATCATTCAACTTTTCATTTATTTCCCCTGTCCATTTATCAAAGTCGTACTCCATTTTCAAGTCATTTTTGTTCTTACTTATCTTTTACCTCTCTTTCATTTTTTTCTTCTCTCAATCTCATTTTTGCTTACAATCTCTATACTATATAAAAAAATTTCGCTCATGACCACCCCTATCCTCCGTAACCTGAACAGCACATGAAGAAAAACACTGCCTTGCTTTATTATAGGACCCACAGAAAAGGGAGACAATCTGTATAACTTGATGCAGAACCATTCCTCCGACCCCTACCCCTCTTTTACTTCGGTCACTCAGAAATTTATCTTGACACTAGAGACACTATGTCAGTATCTACCATACCATCCTCGGATCCAATGAACCAAACATGTTAAGCTTAAATTGTTGCCAAAAACGATCTGCCAGCTCTTGCCTAAAGAATAACACCTCTCCCACAAACCATGACTGACATCATGTAGTGTTGTTAACACTAAAAGACAAGGATCACAGAATGAAAAATGTCCAGCAGCTAGGGAAGGGGAGAGAGGAGTGGCAGCTAACAGTCGACCATCAAGCATGATAATAGGTCAAAGACATAAAGCTGTAAGTTTGAATCATGGTGTGTGTGTGTGTGGAAAGTTGTAGGCAGAGGGGTGGGAAGTGTGATTGAGTCAACACCATGTAACGTTAGAGGGAGGTACTAGATTGGCAGCATTGAACCACACGTGGCTTCAACGAACCTTGATTTCAAAAAGTTGAGTTGAGTTGGTTAAACGTACAGCAACAGGGTCAGGCTATATTGTGGATGGGCCCAAAGACTAATGTCTGCCAATTTTATGTGCTGCCATGACTCATGTCTCAGCTGCTCACATAATATTTACACCAACCCAACCAGTTACAGGGGACGAAAACTGACAAATAAATCTGCCAATAGTAGTATTCAAAACGCGGACCTCACAATCTGAAGACCAAAGCTCTACATGCATTCAACAATCTATGAAAAAATAAAAAAGTGGATTCGTCGAGTCCAAGTTGTACTGTATTCTATAATTTGCAGATAACTCAAAACGACTGTGGTTACAAATGCATGTGAATCTCAGGAAACTTTGACTAAGCAAGTGTATGGGAAATCACCATCCTAATTTACTGAAAAAACACACACTAAAGGGAATGAAAAAAAAAAGTCTGACCTCGTCCTGATCCTCTATCTGTAAATTCGCTGATGGATGTGACAGCGTGACTCCTTCTATCCCAGATATTTTTTTCATTCCCTTTGGTTACAGGATCTGATCCTCTATGATATGTGGACAAAAAAAGAGGAAAAATTAGACTTAATCTCAAAGAAATCGTTTTTGGGAATGGTAAAATAAAAAATGTGATGCATCTTTCATTAGTTTTTCTTACTTTCATTTAAACATTTTTTTTCCTACTTCAGCATTAACTCAATCTGTCCTGACGTTGCAAGCTGGGTGTCAAGACCAAAGCTCAGCTGCTGAATTGTGACAACCACCAGTGGCAGTTGTCCTGAGCTATCTTGCAATATTTACACTATATTCTTACCCATTGTTTTTGCCTGTTTTAAAATGGAATAATGGGACTCAAAAACTTTTTTTGCATACAACTTGAGCTGTTAGAGTTGTCCTAATCAAAATCATTGTCAGACAAACATTTCCTGTCTTTAAAGTACGAGTCCATCAAAATCAATATTCTTTGCGGTTCGGCAATATTTGTTTATACTGGTATTTATAACGTGAAAAAAAAAACAAGATCCAAATCAACAAAATAAGGAAGAAACTAAAGTATGAACTGGCACAAACAATTATTCTCATACCCAGGCCACAAAAGTAGATCAGGCTAGCAGAGTAAAGCGTTTGCTGGAGTAGAACAACCTAAAATAACAAATATGTCTATTGAATTTTAACATACTCCTCTACATCCACTTCATGGAGGTCTTTCCACAACTTGAGCATCATCTTGTAAGTGGCAAGTGCTTCTTCCGGCCCTCTTACAATCTTTTGGAGTTTGGCCTTTGTCATTAACAGGCTTCAAAGAGGAGAAAAAAACAACAACTGTTGTTTGACCTTTAGTTGAACACTTTTTTGTCAACAAAAACTTTGATCATATAAATTATACATTGTCTTCCATACTGCTATTGTCATAATCCATAATTAACTTCCTTTTATTTAAACATAAGGAAACAATTCCATTTAAATTCAATAACTTTTAATAAGCGAAGTGTAAAAAGTCCTCACAGTTGACTAAAAGATATGCAATGCTCATGTTTTACCTAATTCATGACACCCTGTTGTAAATTTCATAAAAGCATTGAAATTAATGGCAAACAGGTATGAAAAAAAATTTTTTTAACAACCTCAAATTGTCTGGGTATTCATACAAAGCAGCCTCTATCAAGTTCATTGCCTCTTCATGCTGTTTTCGAGCTGACAGGAGCAGAGCGAGCAAATGCAACGAGTGAATGAAGTCATTGCGATGCCTCAGGGATAGCTTTGTGTAATTTATGGCTTCCTGGATCTGGGAGAATGACATTTGCATCAAATTAAAAACTAAGCCACAGTGCAGGAAAGAGCTAATCTTGTGATAAGATTTGAAACACACAAAATGGCACATAAAAATAATTGAATTATCAACTTCCCAAATTTTACTTGCTTCATTTAATTATTTTAAGTAAGATTCTTCTTGATGAAGTGCGTCAGATTGTATAGCTTAAATCTCTCTTATCTGCCGATCATTGTAGGATTAGAAGCAGAAATAAATTTAAAGATACCATGGTAGAAAAATTACAATGTAATGATTTATTATTTACTTGGTGGTCTTTAAATGTCCATATCAGCAACTAGGCTATCTTACAGAAATTGCAATGTAGTGCACATAGATAAAGGGCAAATAGGTACATATAATTATCACAGATGAAAAATGAAACTTATCTGAACACTTACTCTGCGCATGTTTGCACATTGCAAGCCTAAATGGAATGCACACAAGTAATCTTTGGGGTCTAGCTCTTGAGCTCTGGAGATTGAGAAACATAATTATACATTTCACGTTTCATTGTATTTGAAAATGATCCCAAATGTTGTTACACAAAGTTTTTGAACACTCAAATAATTATTGAAGTAATCAAATAATTATTTTGATCGCATAATATAAAATAATAACTTCAAAAATTTACTATGTACTATAATTCAAATTTATACTTGTGCCTTTATTACATTTCAGATAAATGAAAATTTAAGTCAACAATAAAATTATCTTGCAAATATAGAATTTAGAATATGGGAAAGTGTATCATTGCTTAGAACAATACATGCCATATTTTTCAAACATGATTGACTTTCATAATACAGGTTAAAAGAGCAGAGGTTAGAGTTTGTACTAACAGAAAATCAGCACAGTAAAGGCTATATTGTACCAAATGACAAAATTGAGAATCTGCAAACTTTTGATCTGTTATTATATACTGCATGACAAACTTAAAATCGGTAGTGAACAAAACTTACATTTTGAAGGCTTTTAAAGCTTCTTGGTCCATTGTCTGTCTATCAGCAAAGAGCTTAGAGTCCTTGGCCAAAAGGCAGAGACCAATGCCTACAAAAGAAATGACAGGAAGTTTATGAAATGATAAGATAAAGAAATGTTAAAAATCGGAAACTACAGAGTGTAGGGATTCAATTTTACATGTATTAGTGGAATGGTTCTTATACTCCATCAAGAGAATAAAGCATAAAAGATGTAATCTTTGAATTATGTTTTTCAATGTCAACTACTCATAAAAGGTTGTATTTACTAACATTGAAAGTTACATTTAACACATTGATGTACAAATATTCTTTAAAAAATTCTTACTTATTTGCAATTGTGAAAAGTTTGTGGTAATTTCTAACCTCAATTTGTAATGATTGATAATCCTAAACTTTACAAAAACGATTAAGCTGAATGTGACTGTGTTAAAACAATTTCATATGTTAAATTCTCCAAACCATGACTAGAATCTATGAATTCAAATGCAGTTGGTAGTATTCAAATCAACTTTATTTGAAAATAAACCTAAACACCTGAGGAACAAAAAAAAAAAGGTAAAATCCCCAAGTTTAAAATAATAAATCTGACGACAGTGACAGTTATCTTCAGTGTGATAACAAGAACGATGCTCAGATCTAAAAATACAACTGCAGTGATGCCAACTGGATCATCATTTGTTACTGAAACTTTTCATGTAAAGCAACGTGGCATATTCATCCAAAAAACATAACCTCTTGACAGACCTTTACTGAATTCTGGCCTGCCAAGTTTAAACAAAATTAAAATCCATTAAATTAGGGAAAATCAGCATCACTGCACCTGATAGCCATGATTATTACAGCTTTCCTCCTTGAAAATTGCAAAGGACAGTCAAAATGGTATAAATGAATAAGTGTAGGCTCTGACCTTTGGCCATATAAGCCCTGGCCATCACATGCTTGGGCACCTCAGAAGAGGTGAGCTTGATGACCATGTTGGCCCAGTCTATGCCCTTCTGGTAGGACTGGAGAAACTCGTAGCACAGCTGGGCTGCCTGGAGACACACGCATGTATTGTTGGGGGCCAGGTTATGGCACTCCGCCAGCACTTGAAGAGCCTGGGCAAACTGTAAGGGTGGGGATAACATACCACGTTGTTAGTAAAGATCACTGCTGCCTTAGAGTACTTTTTCAATTATGAAGATATAGAAACTTACTGAGCACACTGCAGGAGTAGCAGTGACATAACACACTATGATTGTTGTCTTTTGTTGTTGCGTTAGAATACCTCTTTTTTATAAAGATATGAAAAGGGCTAGATGACAACTCTAGAAACATAACACTGGTCTTCAGTTCAAGGATCAATTAACATGCAGGGTGAGATATTTTCAGAATGTCCCTTAAGTTTAAGTTTGCAACTGTTTATGATACACCAATTCTTCATTTTAAAGTCTCACAGTGTTGCGTAAAGTAAAAGACAGATGGTTGTGATTAAAAAATAAACTGAACATCCACAACATGTTTTCAAATGTGACGCTTGAAAAATATTTGTCTACTCCAGTTGAAATCTTGTGCTGCTTTTTTCCTTTTTAACTAACTTTTCTGTCAGCAGTTCAATAAGCATGCATTAAATAGTTTGGTGTACTAAAAAATCATAGTTTTATTCTCTAGTCACAATGGTACAATGCTTATTGCTTATAGAAGCAAAGTAAAAAAGAAAAATAGTCTAAATGAACAGTTCCACAATTAATGTCAATATTATCATTTTTCCATTACACTAAATGTTGATATATAAATGATACTATATCATTATTAGGGAAAAACAAAACAAAAAACAAACACATACCTTTCCTGTAGATATCAGAGAATTTGCAAACTGATACCAAATATGGAATTCTTTGAAAGAAAATCGCATTGCCTTTTCAAAAGACTGAAAGGAGAAAAAAATGTGATCTTTATGTCACCAGTCACATTGGAACAAATAGAAATTTTGAACAAATTCACTCCAAGGTGGAGTTTTATATGAGAGCAGAAAGTGGGCTTCACATTCATGAAGGTATAGAATGCACTTTTCAATGACAAAATGTACATCACTGCTGCTCAGAGATGTTTGAAAAAAGTGGAAATCAGGCTTTTTTTCTTTTGACAACCTTGGTTACCTTCTTTAAGTTAATTTGAATAATGTTCTTTGCCAACGATTTGGGTTGTTAACAAGTTACATAAATAAGATAAGTCCTATGTCTTTTTAAATCTGAGTATTTACACATGCTATTTCCTTTACTTTATTGTACCAATTATTTAATAGTAAATATATTTTAACATAACCCTGTATATCTGGTGCTTTTTCTGGGTACATGTACCATGTGTTTACTACTACATTGACAATGATTCCTAATGTTTGTGTATTATAATGCTATTAACTCGAACTTTATTATGTTTCTGTGCATTCTGTATTTACACTACAATTTTAGCAAAATGTATTTTATCGGTTGCTTGATAAAAAATGTTAAGCACTTTGGGCAACACAATGGGAAAGCTGCAATATAAATGCCCTTTGTTGATATTATGATTATGATAATCATTAGACATACCTCCGAAAGACGACCAAATTGAGCTCTTTTGACCAGAACAAGAGCTAATAAGTCATATATAGCTGTGATGCTCATAAATGTTAGCTCTTGTGTTTCTTTACTTCTCTCCAAAACAGCCTGTTTTGTTCCCTGCAAATAGAAACATTGAACATATTCACTAACTAGCATAAAGAGGGTCAATTTATCTCTTACAAGGCAGAAATAAGTCTGAATAAAATACAACACACCTGCTTGGCAAAATAGAAGAATTTTAATTGATTTTTCTTTTCTTGTCTCTGATTTTTTGCTTCTGATTGTATCACCCAAGGTTAAATAAATACCAAGGGGGAAAAGATTTATAACATGAAAAACAATTGTGCATAGTTACAAATGTCAGAGATTTGTTGCAAAGGAGCCTTTGAAATAATAATTTTTTAGAGAAAAATGCACCTACTCTCTTAAGGATTCTTTGATTCAGAACTACAAAATATCTCTAAAAATTATCAAACAGAAGACGAATTCTTCTATCTTAAAACTGTTGTGTCTGTGAAGTTTCTTGTTTGTTATTTAAAAAAAAAACAACTTAATTTTATATAAAAAAAATTCAACAATAAGTTATATTCTTTTTATGCACAATGTTGGTTAAAAAGTAATTTTAACACAAATTAAACCTTGTTATATACAAAATTTTCATTTATTTCTCATGCATTAAAATTTTTGTTCGACAATTGTAATATGATAAATTTGCTTACCACAGCCTCAGCTATCAACAGTAGTAAAAGGACCTCTTCATCAAGAGTTTTTGGCACAAATAATCTGAGGGAAAAAAAAAGTGTTTGTTCATTGATATAGCAATTTTAGCAAAATTGGATTCAGGAATAATTAATCTGTGTTTTTCTATAATGAGCATAATAATCTTGTTTTTTCACCATATAAAATAGGTAAATCTAAATATAGAGAACCTTGTCAACTGAAAGAATAAAAAGTATTTAATGATCTTACAGAGATTAGTCTTGGAATCTAGAATTGAATTTTCAGTCTAGATTTTAACAATCACCCTCAGTCCACACTATTCATTTTCCACCTTGTGTACTTTGTTACCACAATGGCAGGATCCTACACATGAATCTTTTAAAATGCTGCATATACTCTTCACTTTTAACCAATCTTTTTATGTACAATTTTCATGCCTTTCCCAGACAGACAGATAAAGGAATCACCACTGCTACTAGTGTAATGTATTAACTGTCTTGGGACATACATGGGCACAATATAGACGTTAACTGTGCTGATGTGCTGTAAAAATAAACACATAATCAGCAGGATATTGTTTTGTCTTTTGAATTTGAAACAAAAACAAGGTAATACTTTGTTAAGTATGAAACAAGCCTTATCTAGGGCTAGATCTAAACTGAAGGTGTAGCAGCTTTGACTAGTCACAAACTAGATATTAAAATAGTTAAGAAGATCATAGAAATTTGAAACTTAGGATAAATTACCTTTTGAGTGATAAAGAACTAATTACAATCTGGGCAGTCTACAAATGAGCATGTAATAACTTTCTTTTTGTTGTTGTTTGTTTTCAAAAAGACACCACAGAAATAACTTTCACTAATGTGTCCTTTCAAAATTGTAGAATGCCAATCTACAATATTATATTTTTTATATCTAATCTACACAGTTGGGAGACCCACGAGTCAGACAAAATTAACCCCCACTTTCCTTCCAAAATATCACATGTAACCAGAGACGTTCAACACAAATGAAAAAAATTGCAAGTGCAAAGTACAAAGACATTCCTTACTTCTCAGATGAGTATATGCAGGGTTTGGGTGCCTTAACATTCAGACCCTTTGCATCAAGATTTATACTTGGATAAGACTTTACACTGCATGTTCTCAACAGCAACTGAGCCAGCTCCAGTGCTAATGTCTGAAAAGTTAAAGAGGTTTCATATGAGGAGGCATCCTCCAACACGCCAAAATTAGATATACAGCTCTTTAATGCATTATTCAGTTTTATTTCCAACATTTTCATTTCTGATTACCAGTCTATCCTTTTCAACCATGCAAATTTTTGTCTAACTCAAATATGACAAACAAAACACATAATTTAGTAATGTAAAAAATAATACACTTATATCACTTTAATAAATCATTTTAATTGCAAATTGACTTCAAAGATCTTGTTTTCACACTGAGAAACTTTGCTCCATCATCAAGAAAAAATAATTGCTCATTTGTTTTTAGCTTTAAAATTAAACAAAGGCAAAAAGTGAATTTCTTTTTTTTTTTTTTCTGAGAGGGAGTATATTTTGTGAATACCTAACATTTTATTATATTAACAAGGTGGATATCTAAAGTAAACTTTTTATCCAGATGAAAAGAGCATAATCAAAAATTGTGGCATTGAATTTTCCTTTACAAAATTCTTACCTTTCTGATTTCTTGAGAAAATCTGGATTCTACAGCTCGAAGCATTTCTCTGTATCTTGTGACACATTTTATGTCTTCCCTTAATAAATTTAAAATACAAAAAGAATTTATTACGTTTTAGGGTGGTCTTTTTATACACATCTTAGTACTTATTTCATATATTTATTACAAAAAATATATGTTTGTGGGAGCTAAAAAATATCAGTACGGGGTATTACCGTTATAAAGATTTACTATTATTAATGTTATATAGTGATGACAATGAGGACAATTTTTAAAAAGGAGGAAATTTTCTTGGATCTTTGTTTGAAGTTGCAGGTTGAAACAAAGGTTCCCAAGGAACCCTTGAAATTTCTGGGGATTTGGGGATGGACAAAGCTGAAATGATTACTGATGAATTTGAAGTGTGCTACAACTCAAAATTATGTTTATTCAGAATAGGTAAGAAACCTTCGGAAATTAAAAATGTGTTCACCAAGAGATAACTCTAAGTTAATGCTGCAAAAAATGCATATATAGGATGTCCTCGTCATTTTTGCGTTTGGTTGCTTTTTGTTATCTGTTGTTTGAACATTTCTCATAAGTTACAATAAAAATGACCCACAAAACATGGGTTGTATTTACAGGACATTGAGTTTCTTAGAGTATGCTTTATTTTATCTTTACTATTGCCACAACACATGTAAAATATTTTCTAAGAAACAAAAACAATCATTTTTTCTCATTTTTTTTTGGGCCTACATTATATAGCTTGCGGATTAAAAAAAATATTAATGAATACAATTCTAAAAATAAAATCTACCCTCTCTGTAAATGCATTGATGGCACTTGAGCAATGGCCATCTCCAAAAGAGAGGTGATCAAAAAGTTGCTTGAGCCAGGGTCTGTTGTCTGAGGCACCCCTGCTTGCTGTATTGCACTGCTTTTGTCCCTAAGCTGCATGCACAAGATGGCAAGATCCCCTGCTGTTTCATAACATGTTATGATATCATTGTCTCTCTCTGCAGCTTTGAACTTGCTCTTCAATGATCCCCTGCTTTTTTCAAGACACTTCCCTTGATCAATTCAAAAAGAAAGAAAATAGTATTAGATCTTGCTGTGAAAATAAAGATCAATACAATTTGTAACTCAGTCATTATTAATTTGTTGTTTTGTTTTCATTTGTATGAAACTTTGATAAGTATATCTTTCTAATAGTAACAATTTGAAGCCGTGATATATCATCTACCCCAATATATAACATCAGAGGAAAAAAGCAATGCTACTACATAAAACATTTACTCTATATTTGTTGAATGAATGCTCGATATTCCTTCAGTTCATGACATTGCATTACTCAACTCAACATTGTCTTAATACTCGCTCAAAAGTAATAACTCTGGTCTATTTTACCTACACTAAGCTTTACAAAGAATTTTTTACTTTGAGTTTGAGTCAGACTCCCCACTCATCAGTCCAAGACACTATTAACTTAGCTAACTGGTGCCCCATTGAGACAACTTGAGAATAATAATGTCCACTCAAGGAGTCACTACATTTCACAGCAATACTAGCATTGAGTGGCATTTCTTTGAACTATGTAACCAAAAACATACGCAATTAGAAAGCAAAGAAAAATATCACAATAAGTATAGTTTGAAATTTTGGAAAGGCATAATTTTTGTTATATAATCTTTGCCCATTTTTGACATGGTGACATACACTTTATATTAACACACACCCAATGATATACATAAAGAATACAGACTCTCATCCTTATTACCTCTGATGGCATATGATTCTGCAATAATATACAGGAGCCTTGTGCTTCTTTGTACATTTCCATCACTTTCAGTTATTGCGACTGCAGCCAAATCAATTTGATCTAAAGTTGACAGAGCGACCTGGTAGAACCCTTGGCAGAACTGTATCTTTGCAAGCAAAAGTGAGGCTTGTAGTTTCAGCTGGAATTGCACAAGATGGCAAGATCCCCTGCTGTTTCATAACATGTTATGATATCATTGTCTCTCTCTGCAGCTTTGAACTTGCTCTTCAATGACCCCCTGCTTTTTTCAAGACACTTTCCTTGATCAGTTCAGAAAGAAAGAAAATAGTATTAGTTCTGACTGTGTAAATAAAGATCAATACAAATTGTAACTCATTCATTATTTGTTTTGTTTCTTTACTTATCTATTCTTCTTTATGATTTTGATAAATTGATAAAGTAAGAAACTTTGAAAAGTAAATCTTTATAATAGTAACAATCTGTAGCCATCCCCTATCTAAATAATTATATAACAACAGAGGAAAAAAAAACAATGCTACTATAGAAAACAGTTACTCTACATTTGTTGAATGAATGCTTGATATTCCTCTATATTCATTTTCATCACATCGCAATACACAACTCAACGCTGTTGTTGCTGTTATTTAGTTGGTTTAACGTCCACCATCAGCACTATATAGGCTATATTGTAGATGGGCCCCAAGACTAACATCTGACAATGTTATGTGCTGCCACACACGAGACAGGGCGGGAATGCCATGACTCCTGTCTCAGCCGGTCACATTATACTGACACCGGCCCAACCAGTAGGGAGCGCAATTACCAGGACTCGAATCCGGACCTTTTGCGCCGGAAGCCGATTTTCTACCCCAGGACCACCGCGCTCCCCTCAACTCAATGCAATCAATAGTATCTTAATACTATCTCAAAAGCAATACCTTTGGTTTATTTTACCTGCACTAGAAGCTTTACAAGGAATAATTTATTGGAACAGGGTCTCGAGTCAACTAACCGGTGCCCCATTGAGACAATTTGAGAATATTAATGTCCATTCAAATAATCACTATATTCCAAATAAATACTGGCATTTCATTAAACTATATATAGATGTAACCAAAAATATGCATTGTAATTAGAAAGCAAAGAAAAATATCACAAAAAATATGGTTTGAATTTTGAAATTTTTTGAAAGGAGAGGCTTAATCTTTTGTTATATAATCTTTGCCCATTTGGTGACATACACTTTATATTAACAGGCACCCAATGATATACATAAATAATACAGACTCTCTTCCCTATTACCTCTGATGGCATATGATTCTGCAATAATATATAGGAGCCTTGTGCTTCTTTGTACATTTCCATCACTTTCAGTTATTGCAACTGCTGCCAAATCGATTTGATCTAAAGTTGACAGAGCGACCTGGTAAAACCCTTGACAGAATTGTATCTTTGCAAGCAAAAGTGAGGCTTGTAGTTTCAGCTAGAATAATAGAAAATAAAAAAGGAAAAAAAATCAATACGAGAAAAAGGCTAAGACCTATTCAGGATAAATTCTCCCCACTCTCTCTTTTTCCCCAACCCCTCAAATTCTCACTCTTTGGTATCATGTTAACCAACTTTTTCACTTATAGTTTTAACATTAAATTTATAATCTTTCATTTTCTTTTTCCTATTTTCTTTACAAATACTAATTTTTCTTTCTTAATATTCTTAAAAATGTTAATGTTATTCTATAGCTGAAGTATTATTAAGGCTACTCATTGAAAACATTTTTTTGGTAAGATATTGTCTATTGTAGGCACAATTACTTTTAATATGTGCATCCTTGGCTAACATTCTTTCTCAATATTTCCGGTTAATTTAGTTCTGCCTAATAGTGATACAACATAAAAGCCATCACAGAGGGCAATGTACTGATGGTGTAATATAATTGCAAAATTGTTTGAAAACTAACATAAGAAAGATTTGGTTATTGAATTTGGTACCTTTTTAATTTTTTGTTTGCATTTCTATAATATTTAACTTTTAAAACAAAAAAAAACATGAACAGATAAATTTATAAACATTCAATTGTTACTTGTAATGTTATTTTTTTTTTGTATTATTATCAAATGAAACTTATAATAGAACAATTAGAACTGCACATATAAAATGCATTACATTTGAATTTAGGAAAAACATTCAAAGTAATAATATTTGACAAGTTTACAAACTAATTGACAAACATTACAGGAGATGCACTTGCTGCCACTTTTGCAAGGAATTCGTTTGATTCAGTAAGTTGGGTTCTAGCAGATAGAATATTGTCCTCTTTTGTTGGATCATGGGTTTCAACAAATTCTTCCAAAGCCATTTCTCCTTGCAAAAACAGGACTGTGGTTGCTGGAAGAGTTGTAGAAAAAAAATGAAAATAAAATTGTCAGCTAATGTATTTCAATGTTTATTGTTCTGCACAGAATGAACAAATACAAGATTGTGTAAATGGGCGTAGATCTAAAATATATATATACTAATATCTAGACCCACAACCTCTAAATCTGTAAATCGTCAAGAATTTTTCACTTACAAATATCTGTCGATTTGGGTGCAGATTGTTTCGCTAACTCGACTGCTCTCTTCCAATTACAATCAACTCGGCATTTGTCGATTTCTACCTCAAATCGATGTATTTTGGTTTTAGAAGCCATGTTCCCTGTCTAGCTTTAGATTTAAATTATATTGTATTTGTAAAAAAACATCTAGATCTAGGTTAGTACGTTTATCTCATATGCCGACAATACACTAGGGTTATCATGATCATAAGTCTCCAATCCAAATGGTCCCTAAAAAGAAAAAAAAATCGTTGGTAGGAGTTGTGGGACTTGTTAGAGTTATAGACAGTAACATTTACCAGATTTTTTGGCTTCAGAGAAACAATGTCAAAATATGACTGGTCTCGATAAAGTAAGATCATGACTTTTTAAAAATTCATTAATGTTGTTCTCACATAATTTTTTATATTTTATCTAGATCCATATTCTAGTTGTTAAAAGTCACTTAAAGGATATTGATAATACTAACTATTTTAATAAATAGTTTTCACTACAACGCTGCCATTCCCAAATTTTGGTTGATGTTCATTCCTCATCAGTTATAGTAATCGTAGAATCAAGTAACTAAGTATCGTGAGCCAATGGTTTGAGTAACCCTTTGTGTAAAGCTAACGAATAAAAGTTTTTGTTTCCATATTCGATAACTTTACATAAAAAAACCCATGTACTTTAGAAAGTGAAATAGTAAATTCAAAAAAAAGGCCATACGTGAGTTCCTACAGTTCCATATAGTACATGCAACTACAACGCTCTGTCCAAGAATCATCATATTTCCAATTCCCTCGGTGTATAGCACACAATACTGCTCTGTTCTGTCTCATAATTACCATACCATCCGCTGAAAAAAAAAGTATCATCGCAACATCTCGCTGTTTGTATTCTCCTCGATCTGTTACCATTGCATTGCTACCAGTCTGTGATACTTTTTTTTTCATCTGTTGGCGTTCATTCTTGCGAGATAGTCCGTCCGTTCCGACTTTTTCTACAAATTCCAGTACCCCCGCTATGTCTTTTAATTTTTTTAAATCTTGTGCACAATCCACACACAAAGTCACAGTTCGATGCGCAGGGGAGCACACATCCAAATACAACAGACCACTAACATTCTCTGTGGCAATGCTCTCTTGTGATACATACCTTGCCTCAACCATCGCCAGCAATCTCTCAATGGATGCAGGATTTATTTAGACATGCATATTGCTAAAGCTGTCGTCGTCATGGTGTTACTGAGCAAGAGAGTGTTGACCAACAATCGACTCACTTTGAACACCAGACACAAACTCCACGAGGCATTTCTACTCAGCAGTGAAGCACGACAAAATGAACATATCGATGTTCCTGTACCTGTACCTGTATCGGATCGTGGTCACATGTACCTGTTACGGGATGCAATGGTGTAACGGTGTTGAAGAAAGTGCGTGCGTGTGTGTGTGGAGGGGGGGTATTTTTCGGTGATATTGTGTCTGTTACTGGTTGTACACTGTGTATTGTGTAAAGTGCGCAGTTATTGCACACTCAAAGACGACAAACTGACCAATGGGTTTAGAATCGTAATCTAGACGGTATTCTCCATATTCTATCCCTTTATTGTGTAATGTGTATATACATACATGTAGTTGAATAAATACTTGACTTTAGCGTCAACGCGACGTGTGGCAAACTTTATATATTTCCTCTGGAATTTTAGACTATGCTTTCCAGTGCTAACATACTTTTTTCGCAGTCTGTACGGAGAGCAGTTGCTCATAAAAGGATTAATAGATATTAGAAAAATCCGACAAAACAATACGCGGGGTGGGCGGCGAATGGGGAGTAGACATTGCGACCTAGCAATGGGAGTAGACCTGACAGTTGAAGCATGGGCAATACTTTTACAATAATATTACATGTAAGCCTATGCCAGTTAACTTTTAGTTGTATTCTCTTTGGTCAATGCACAGAGTTCCATTAATAGAAATATGTGGGCCAATGGTTTTGATTACAATGTATATACGTGCCTCAGCGGCAGGCCTAGTCAGCGGGGAGAACAAAGAAACAAGAGGGGTGAGATATGGTGCACCGAGGCTCTGCTGTTGCATAAGAACATATCTTGGCTACAGTAACCGGCCCAACCTTGAAGTGTGAGGCCATCGGAAAAGATGCCGGTCCAATCTTTAGCCTTGGCCAAGAGACTGGTGTTAGGCAACTGTAGCAGGAACATGTCTAAGGCCTTGTTCCGATGGGAAAGTTCCGCTGGAGTAAGTACCTGGAGTACTCGTACTCGGTTACCATTTTCTGCCTTGAATTACTCAGTAGCCTAATGTACTGAAATTATAATGAATCCTGGCCAACCTACGCCAGGAAAGCTTCCACACTTGCTGTCTATGACGAATTATCTACATCAAGTGACATAACAGAATCACCAATACTGAGCGAACCACTTTATGCTCTGCCAGATAGGTTTATGATGGCTTGGTCATGTACACAGGATGGACGGTGAGCTAAAAAAAAGACATGATATACGATAAACTAGCGTCGGGACGTCGACCAAACAACCAGTTCTGTGTTTTAAGGATGTCTGCAAAGGTGACGTTAAATTGACTAGTATCGATTCTATCACCTGAAATTCGCTCTTTGGTGGCGGCAGTGGCTGGAGAAGGATAGGAGCCAAGAGAGCATAGGAGAAAAGGTATCTGATATGGAGCAAAGCACGTGGACAGCAGAAAAACTGACAGCCAAAATACAAGTGCACCAACTGCAGTAGAGACTGAAATGCGAGGATGGCGCTGCTGAGCCACGCCCATAGCTTCTCTCAAAAGCAACAATTAGACCCAAACTTCCCAGGACACCAACCATCGTCTCAAAAGGCGGCAGGATGCCTACTGCGTATGGCCGGTTTGCCTCTGGGCGAAATCTTAATACAATTATTGCGAAAAGAAGAAAGGTGTACATCGATAGGTGGTTGTGACTTGAGTAAATGTGTCAAGCCAAGCGCCCTGCAATACCGAAAGGCCAGAAATGTGTACTTGTTGGTGGGTGCGAACAAGATCAGGGGGGTTAATGCACCTTCTAGTGCCAAGGCCACTTATGTATTAGACAATTGAGTGGCTATATAAACGGTTCGACTCATCGATGAAGAAAGCTATGGGATGATGCCAAGCGATGCGACGACTGAGATCTTCGGCGATGCCCGTTGTAGCTCTATCTAACCTGAGCCTTACATAGCACATTGTCTTGAATGCGTCGGCGCCTCTCTATTTGCTGCACACCGTGTGTCTAAATGTCATTCTCAAAAGTCGATTGAAACTTTTTTTTACTCCATCAAATTTCAAATCACTGTCCACAATTGTTTTGATGGCAGATAAAATAAATATATTCTAAGTTAATTAGAACCATATTGATATTTCATATAAAAAGTCCGTTAATGGGGATTATGTTCCTTTCATTTCTCTCTCTCTCTCTCTCTCTCTCTCTCTCTCTGTTTCTCTCTCCGCCTCTCTCCCTCCCTTTTCGTCTCTCTTTCTATCTACGCCCCTGTCTGTCCACATATTTCTCTGTAGAAATAAAACAATAAGTACTCGTTTCCTTCCAACCATTTGTTAACAGCATTTTAGTCTTTTTTTTTTATCGCGTGTTGACAGAAAGGTTTTTCATCTGTTTTGTGAAGTTTACACGCAATATATCAAATACTAATAAAGCTATTTATACATGCATTATCTAATGTCGGATAAAGTAACACCATTAGAAAGTATTGACTTGGAGTTGTCGTTTCATTCATATAATTAAAAAAAATGCACTTGGGGTATTTATTTACTGTTACATGTCTTCAATATGTATAGGAATCAATTATTTCTTTCCTCATGGTAGTGAGACGGGGAGACAGGTATGAATCTATATTGTTAAGTTTTAATCGGTTGATTTTGATTCATACATTCTTGAAAGTAATCTTTGAACCTCTGACAGTGAATCTCTAAGTCTAGCAGTGTTCGCTTTTCGCCTACATTTTTAAGTTGCGACTATTTTCGAATGCGACTACTCACCATAAATAATCGAAACCAGGCCTAGTTTCTAGATTTACCATCCAAAGAGGCAAAGACCGATGGAAGTCTACTACCAAGTCCTAACAACAATGGCGGCCCCCTCAGTCAATGTTTGTGTTGAAGCTGCAATAGAAAATCCAATTCAAGAAATTAGATATGACGGTCAAGAAATACACGTCACGTAAGAAACACTTAAGCTTATTAAGATATCCATATTCATACAAAATAATGGTTATAGATTTAGTTGTCGAGGGATATGGCTGGTAGATCTAGATTTGAACACAAATTAGACAGCATTTTAGCTTAGCATCAGATCTAGATCTAGATCTAGATTAGAATCTAGATCTATTTAGATATATACGATTGTGTTGGGCTTTGGATTTATTTTATGCAGGAGAGAAGCATTTTTCCATTAATAGGACTTGTAGGAGGATCCAATAAAGGGAACTCTCACATACGGTTTACATACCGTCATAGTATCAGCCAAGGATACTGGAATAAAATCAGTGATTTCTTTTCTTTATTTTTAAAAACCATTGTTATGTCTAATAACACACCCACAATAACATATAGATAATAAGAGGCTTAGATAAATCTACACTTTATGAAAATGTATGAGATATGAATGAACCTGTACTAATAAACTAAAGTAAGAGTGCTCAATGCAGGGACGGGTGCCAACCAGACTTTCATCTAACAATTAATAAACGGTGACACACTCACACAGACAGGGTAGGGATACTAGCTCTTCTATCTTGCTGATCACATTATAAATACTGACATCGACCTCAGCAGGGAGTGAATTTGGAGGGAGAGAGCGATGAGATGCATATTATCTTTATGAATTAATGTAGGCCCTAATGATAACTGATGTTGTTCTTAATTAAATCTAATTTCCTATGAGGATGAATTTAAGTTATAATCTCATCTCATCTTTTCTCTTACCACTGGAATGATTTAGCTTGTTGGTTTAAAATCTATAGTTTTTTTGTTTTTTTTTGTGTTTACTTTTTTCATATCACAATTACTCTCTTACTTTGTAACTTTGTTTTTTTTTTTTTTTTTTTTTTTTTGTGTTTACTTTCAGACACGTTTTTTTAGATCTATATAGTTAATCATTTATAAAAATTTTAACAAAGTTTTTTTGTTTTTTTTTGTGTTTACTTTTTTCATATCACAATTACTCTCTTACTTTGTAACTTTGTTTTTGTGTGCATTGTAGAAAATAAAAAAAAAAAGTATGTTTTACATTTCAAGGCAATATACACAAAATTGAAGCGGTTGGAAATTTGTTGCTGCAACCCCCTCACCCTCGCAAAAAACAACAACAACAAACAAACCATAAAACATCAGATAAATTAAAAGCCTTAAATTAGACTTGCCATGTGAGATACACAGCTTTAGAAGCTTTTTACAAATTAAAAAAAAAATTTTGCTGCATGATTGATCTTGAAGACAATCCAATTAGCAGAAATAATGCATCAGTGCCATAACCGCCCCCAGTTTTTTATGCGATTTGAAAATGTACTCCAATTAAATCTCATTTTTGTCCAACTTTTTAAAATTGAACTGTAGTTTATTTGTTGTATCATCATCAGTTTTGTTGAACCTCAAGCTGTTAAATTATTTGAAAATTACATTTTTACATTTTATGTAAATCATATATTGCTTTTCTCAATCATGTTAAAATATCATATTAGCTATACATTAACAGTACTGTTATAATTTTACTCTTGTCTCTTTTAGGCCTCTTTCTATGTCAGAGAATTTGAGCAAGCTTGCTCATAAAATAAACTTCTTTAAAGATGAAAGTGAGGAGAAAGGCAAGCCAACATCAGAGGGTGAAAGAGAAACAGACGAGGAAAAAGTTCTTGCCCCTTTCCAACCTTCTCTGTGGCCATGGGATTCAGTGAGGAACAAACTCAAGTAGGCCCTATTTTAATTTTGCTTTTGATGATTTAGGGTTCCTATGTTTCAAATGTAAACAGGAGCAAATTGAATGAAAGAAAAAAATCAGTATGGTGCTTAAATGAATTTCTATCCACACTAAATGTTAGTAATAAGGCACATGAGATAGAAAAAGGAAATTGACTCTTTTCATTGCTTCCACGAGGGAATCTGTAATTTTAAACTTTGCAGCAGCCTACTCTGATTAATGATAAAGTATTTATAATATATAATTTTTTTTACATCTCCATAAATGCCTGGTGCCAATTGATCATTATTTTTCTTTTTTATTTGGATTTTTGTGTTAGGAATGTTGTCTTCACGTATAAATCATCTTTAGAAATCTTTATTGTTTTTCTCTTTTGCTTTGTTGGGAAAACCAGTTAAGTTTAAGTTTAACATGTAATGAATTTTTATCTTTAGGTCAGCCCTAACAGAAATCAGTGTGCTTTATGATGTGTTGAATATTGTGAAAGAAAAGCATTACATGGTCACAGATCCAGTATCCCAGGAAGCTCCAGAGCTAAAAGCACCTCTGCAAATGATTGCTAAGAAAAAAGTATGTAGAGAGAGCATCAACTATTCATGTATATTAATTATTATCTATAGTCTATCCAGCCCCTTTATATATATATTTTTTAATAAATGTTCTGCAGTCGATAATACTTATTTATAGAAATCCTGCAATTTTTATTACAATTTCTTTTTCAAAGTTTATTCTTGCATTAAATAATTTATTGTAGAGCACATTGAGAATACCTTTATCATGTAAGTGTGTGTCAATCTATTATTATTAGTAGTAGTAGTTCTAGTAGTAGCTGCAGCAGTAATAACAGCAGCGCAGCAGCAGCAGTAGTAGTAGTACTACTATCATTGTTGTTATCACTATTATAATCATTACTATTTCTTTTTTCCATTAGAGTCTTGTGATTGTTTGTCAAATTCTCAACACTGGTTCTGATCGGTTAAAGCGCGTCCAGGCAGAAATGGGTTCCAACACACCAGATAATTTCCTGTGGGAGTTGCTCCAGTTAAGAAAACATTGGAGGTTAAAGAAGGTGCACAACACAATCCTTGGAGAGCTTAGCTATAAGTCAGGTAAAATTATAAAGCCCACAATTGTCTCTGTTAAGTGGTATAAATTGTATGGTCTCTTGACACAATGGAGTTAACACAACATGCTGATGATCCTATTCGCCTGTTATATTTTTAATGTTTCCTTTTTTTTAAGTAAATATAAAATGACTAATTAACAGTTATTATGTTATATTGTAACAGGTACACAATGGACTGCAAAATAAAATTTCATAACCTGAAGACAGGTTCCTACATAAGATATTTTACAAATACAATGGTTCAAGATAATATATGAAAAATGTCTATATTGTACTAATGTCTCTGGAAATAGAGCTAGCTCAAGCCCACTTGTTTGATCTGGTTTAAAACCCATTGATCATTAAAATACTTTATTTTTATAGGGTAACCAAATGCTCATTTTCATCATTTTCCCCATTTTGTATTTAGCATTTTTTTGTAATAAAATTGCTGTATCTAATAAGACTTCAAATAAGGAAAACTTCTATTTAATTGTATTGGGTTCATTCTTATGTCATCACCTTAGGTTTTGAGGGCAATTCTAGTACTCTTTCTTACTTTTGTGTATCAAACAGCATGTATCTTTCTGTTAAACTTAAGAACTTTCTACTACTTGTATATGTAAATTATCTTGCATCAGTGAAGCATAAAGTGACTCATAAAGTGACTGATCTGTTTCCACAGCTGCCTCTGTTGTACTTTAAACTTTTTTTTAATCTCGATTTTAAAAGGACTCTGTTTTTTTTTTTTTCTTTTTAAAGAAATATTGATCAAGGGTTGATCCAGTGAGGCTGCAGGTAATTTTACCTTTAAAAGTCTTTTGAATATTAGATATATGGCTAACATTATTTTAAACATAACTCTAGATTGATAAAATGGTTAAATATGTAATACTTAAAATTTTGTGTTGCATGTATCAGCTGGTTCAAGATTTTGGCAAGGAGGAACATTTGAAGTGCTGAAAACATCAGATCTAACTGCAGATGGTGAAGCCACGAACAAAAAGGCCAGCCTAGATGTCAGCATCCCCAGCGAGCTTGAGGGAGTAGCTTACATCCAAGTGGAGGTGAAAAGCGTGCCAGGTGAGCTGAAAGGAGAGCTTTGTGTTTATGACGGTGGCTTTATTTTATCAGGGTTAAAAAAATTTTTACGAGGTGGGGGAAGGTAAAAAGAGTCTCGACTTGAGTCTTTGCTCTTCTATAATTTTATTGTTAAATTTTCTCTGTAATTGCGCATAGATTTCATGTTTATAAACATATTAGAGTTACTTTTAAAAGTTTAATAATATTTATTAATTTTGTATACACATTTTGAATGAGCATGTGCCATATTTCCAAGACTTAAAGATATTTTTTCATATACATTTTCTGAATTTGATATTCTAACTCAAACCAACTGCTTTTTTTCTGCTTATTTATTTGGTCTTAGATATTTGAATATTCTGAAAGTGGGAGAGACCATGACCACAAATATTTTTTGCAAAGTTAAATTTGTCTCATCAATTTATATATCAATATATTAATTTTACAAGAGGAGACTAATTCATGACTCGAGGAAAAGCAAAGGGTAACAATTTCAAAATGTATGCCTATAGTATATTTAAGTGCCTAGATCAAACATTTTAAATGACATAACATGTAAAATCAGTTGAAAGTAGAGTGTGCATTTAGGCATTTGAACAATTCTCCTTTGCCAACAGATCTAATGGACCTGACGAGTGCAACTCTAAAGATGCCAGCAAGTCTGGGGGCGGTGTCACCAGATGCATACTGGCAGCAAAAATTAGAGACAGCCCACAATGTTCTTTTTTGTAAAGAACTATTTGCACAGGTGGAGCCATTTTTTCCTTTAAAAAAAAAGATTGATTTACCTTACTGAATAGGTTTTTTTGTGTGTTAACCTTGTGATCTTAATGCAATGAGATATTTGTATGCCAAAACTCATTTAAAAAAATGTACTTAGTACAAAGGTTGCAGAAGTTTCTTTCTTCTTTATTATCACTATGGACTTAAAAAGATGTCTTTTACACATTAATTCCATTTTTAAGCCTTTATTCCTTTCATAGTCAGTTTTCTCAATATCTATGAAATTTGAAACTCAATCTCTTTGTAGATTTTTTAAACAATTTGTAAATACTTTGTTTTCAATGCCTCAGTGTGTGTAGTTTTTTAAATATTAACGTTTGTAATAATATGTATGTTTTTTTATATATATGCCTCTTTGTTTACTCATTAGCTCGCCCGTGAAGCTGTACAAGTCAAAGGCAGTACTCCCCATATGGTTGTAGGAAACCAGATCTTGACAAATGTAAGTATGACCGATATATAAGAAAGTAACATAATTGTGAGATAGAACTTATCTGATCATAATGTGATAGTTAAGTTAATTTTTGCTTTGATATTTTTGCTGGGTAAATTAATTCACGATAGTAGTCCTTACTATGGCTTGGGCTGTCCATCGTGTTTAGTTTGTTTCTACCTTGATGTATACTTTCTATAAGGATATTCTGAAGTAGAATTAATGGATAGCTTGCCCTAACTCGCTTTGCTCTCCTTGTCTTTTACTTGTATGTTTAGATAATCACCAAGTGTGCACCAAATAATCCTGTACTTGCAGCTTTGATATTTTCGCTCAGAGCTCCATGAAATTACTACCACACAGCAATTAACTCTATCAGTGTAGTGATGGTTGGGTTTTGAAAAAGAAAAGTGTTCTTTGAAATATATTCATTGTTTCTATCATTTTGGAAATATATAACTAACGCAGAACTGTTAATTGTCCCGCATTTGGCAGGACAGTTCTGACAACTATTCATATTCATTTAGTTTTGCGCTGACTAATATACGTCACATGTTTCTTGCATGCACAGTTTGCATACCATTAATTTCAATAACAACGAGAAAACCACCTTGGGTCTAAATCTAGTCCTATGAGTATAGGCAGGGTCAAATGACAAATGCTTAGTTATTTTTTAAGTGGCATTACTTCCGATGTCTCGGTTTGTGTACCTGACTGCTCATTCTCTTAGTCTAACTAGATCTGGACAAAGCCTCGCATTATGGCCTGGGAATTGCATGGCGTCAATACTGTAAGCTTACAAAAATTGCGCATGATTTCCAAGAAGGGAATATTAAGGCTACATATCAATGAAACTCAAAGCTAAAGCCCCACTGCATTAGCATTGTGCTATTGTCTGCAGCAAATTGGGTGTAATTGGCGTAAAAGTTCGGATAATCATATTGGATACTGTTCTAATGAATGGAAGAAGTTCAATTTGCTAGGAAATGTAGATCTAGACCAAGTATTACGTCGTTAAGAATGATTAAGAGCATAGGCCTACTATAACTCTTCCTCTGTTACTCTTTTGTTTTCACCCCATTGCCATCTCTCTCTCTCTCTCTCTCTCTCTCTCTCTCTCTCTCTATCCCTCTCTTGTGAGTTTCTTGGTTCTCCCTCTGTCTTTCTCTCTCTTTCTCTCTCTCTCTCGTTCTCTCTCTCTTTCTCTCTCTCCCTCTCTCTCTCTGTCTATCCCTTTCTTTTGATAGAATCCCTTCCTACATACAGTTGCATCAATTTAATGTTGATGACCAAATTGAAAGTAAGTAGTACCTGTAGATAGGGAAACATGTATAGAATTTAGAACAAATATTTTACCTAATATTGAAGGGAAAAAAAATAGCAAAATCGTCACTAGAACTGCTTGTTTGAGGCTTTGTTTTCCAAACATTTTCCAGGGGAGCATGCCCCTGGACAGTTCTTTTGCCTTTTGGCGAAAGTTTTAGTGGTCTGTTAGTATGTACCAAAAGTGTCCCTCTTTTTGAGAAAGCTAGGTGGGCAGCCCTGAATTATGTCATGATTCCGTTATGAAGAGAAACTGACATAAATTTTATTCATCTCCATTGTCTTCTATTGAACAGGTGTTTCCTGGGATTCAGCTGTCCATTGTATTATGTCACTATACTGGGAAAGAAAAAAAGGTAAATATGGCAGATCTTCATTGTCAAATTGACATTGAGTGGTTTACGAAAATCAAAGGTACTGATGTAGAGGACAAATTTATGTACAATGACTGTGAAAATAACCAGTGATTGAAATGCATCTCTTTTCTATTTTGAGTTTGTTGCATAATGAATAAGAAACTTTATAATGTTTAAAAAAAAGTAATATCAGATAATCTATCTTTTTCCTCCAAATGTATTATTTGTATTGAACAGAAACTTACAAAGTACTTTATACCTCTGTTTATTTTGATTTCTTTTCAATGCCTGTTCCCAGGTGAATTTGTCCCCACCGAAGCTCGACCATAACCATGTGTTGGAACATTCCCTCCACCAACTGCTACGCAAGGTGCACAGTAACAACCTGAACACAAGCCCTCCTCACCCCGCCAACGCTATGCTTGGTATGACCAAGCGACGCAGGCTGGCTGGTCCTGAGGCTTACTCGCGCCAAGATTTGCTTCAGATGGCACACAGGTTAGGCCCATAGTGATTTATATGTAAAATTGGTTCCATACTCTTTTAGTCAAGTTCCTGATGGTTAAGAAGTGCTACAATCTTTATCATGCTGATGTTAGGAAGGAGAGAGGGAAATTGGGAAGAACCATTGCAGGATAGAGTTAAACTTAAAGATTTCCCCTGAATCTATTAGAAAAAGAAATTGAAACAAAAAGAAAATAAAGGAGAGAAAAACATCCTTTCAGGCAGAGAGAAAAGATGGACACTAGGCTGATTTAAGGTATCCAAAACCAATATAGCGGCTTCACCATGCGACAAATATGTTAAAATTACATTGTTTCTTACATTTTTCGAATGTGCTGAGTTCAATGGTTGCAGTTGAAACTAGCTAAAGTGAATACCAAAGAAAATCACTCCCAGGACCCGCCCCTCCCCTTATCATAACAAGGCCTGAAATTGTAAAAAATCTCAGTTTTCTTTGACTGCTGAGACTTGCCAGTCTTTTGAATTTGACTTTGCTCTCACTGTACGTAAAAATGCGCTTGAAAATACACACACATAAAGAATATTGGTCTAAAATTTATTATTCAGTTTTGTAAAATGATGTAGATGATGATCTTAGGTTCACATTTCAATCAACCATGGCAGCATTTGATTTCACTCTTCTCTTATTGTGGCAGATCCTGAATTATTGTATGATGCAATCAATTTTACACACTCTGTTATGCATTTGCTGCAAGTTTATTAAAATTGTCTTTTATTAGTACTTTTTTTTAGTTGCCTAGCTATTTGTGTGATAATGTCTATTTGGACATTGAAATATTCTGCCTTAGCCAAGCCTGTGCAATTTGAGAAATTAACAAACATAACTGATTAGGTACTGTATGGAAAAATCTGTATAAATGGCTTATAAAAAAGGCATCATGAATTTCTACGTTATTCAATTAGGCAGTTAAAGTATGAAAAGCTGACATTGTTGTCAAATTTGTATCATCTAAACGGAGCATAATTTAATCATTTGAAACTAAGATTGGAATATTGCCTCTGTTTTTTGTATTTTCTCATGGTCTGCAAACTTCTTTATTTCAGTGAGTCCATGTTAGAACAAATTCTCAAACAGACCAAACATGCAGTTTTGCGACTCAGGTAAATCGTTATGTCACTACTTGCAAGTTTTTCTCAGTGTAAGATTTATTATAATTGGAGAGAGAATAATTTCTATCGTCCAATTTTTTAATTCCACCCTTGTTTTTAAATGTGGTTATCCCTGAATGACACTTCTCTGTGGAAGTAATACTTAGCCTTTTAATTTATTATTTGTTGTTGTTGTTGTGATTTATTAGAAACTAATGTAATCAAAGTCCAATTAGATGCAATTTAAGACTAGCTATATAGATTAAAGATGTTCAGATGGAATCTATTTTGTCTATTTCCTTGCAGATCCATGCATGTGATAGATCAATTGGCTTCCAGCCTGCAGGATCCACTGCTTTGTGCTCACTGGAGCTGCCTCAACAACAGTCTGGAGTCCAGTGTTAGAGTCAGCATAACTTCATATTGCTATGAAACAAACAGGTAAGTCCTTGAAATATTATCCAAAGTAGAGCAGTCGTTACATTAATGCATTAAAAGCTTTTCAATACTTGCATTGTTTTCTTGACATGTCATCATGAGGCCACAATTATGGCATAAATGAGTTTTATACCAAAATGGAAGTGATATTATTGTAAAGGTGAAAGTGATATCTATATAACTAAATTTCAGATTTATAATGTGCTAAAAGGATTTTGATTTGTCTTATTAGAAACTTGTGTCCAATTTGAGGCAGAAATAAGGATATAAAACAGTTTTTATTGATTATTTCAAAAGTAGCAAAAATGATTTATACCAAAATTGTAGCACAGTGACAATGTCATGTTTTATTGGCATCTATCCAAGATTTTGCGCTGTTGTCATCTAATACGCATACAATTTGAAAAAAAAAGGACAGATTTGAAATAAATCTATCTCAGTATCAATCATAGATATAAATAACTTCCCCTAGATCGCTGACAAGAAATGGCGGCCCGCTTCCGGGCATATCAGCGCGCTAGCTCTCCGTGTCTGTGGGTCGGAGAGGGTGGGCGGGCAGCAAGTGGGGCACAGTGGTTTAGCAGCGGAGCACTTAGTTTGCCGCTGACTTGACCTCCCGCAAGAGGTCATTAGGGGGTCACGCTGGTCGGATTACCTGAGCCTTGCCCTGAACTCTCGCATTCACCCACTGACTTTAGACATAGCACTCAAAACATGCATTTAGCGTATAAAGTTCAAACATTATAAGTTTTCAAGTTACAGTTTTAAAAAATCTATTTCATGAACTTTACAGTGGTATAAGTTTCATAAGGGAAAAGTAGGAAAATACAAGTACAATTATAGACCCAAGATCGGACTTTTTAAACATTGTTTTCTATCGGGAGGGTAATTTTTAAAAAATCATGAAAAAAAAGTTGTACGCCAAAAAATGTTTGTGTACATTTCTAACACCAACATAGACACATATTTTTCAAATTGAGAAAAGATGGACACTAGGCTGATTTAAGGTATCCAAAACCAATAAAACGGCATCACCATGCGACAAAAATGTTAAAATTACATCGTTTCCTACATTTTCGAATGTGCTGAGTTCAATGGTTGCAGTTGAAACTAGCTAAAGCGAATACCAAAGAAAATCACTCCCAGGACCCGCCCCTCCCCTTAACCTAACAAGGCCTGAAATTGTAATAATCGCAGTTTTCCTTGACTGCTGAGACTTGCCAGTCTTTTGAATTTTACTTTGCTCTCAATGTACTTGAAAATACACACACATAAAGAATATTGCTGTAAAATTTATTATTCAGTTTTGTAAAATGATGTAGATGATGATCTTAGGTTCACATTTCAATCAACCATTGCAGCATTTGATTTCACTCTCTTATTGTGGCAGATCCTGAATTATTGTATGATGCAATCAATTTTACACACTCTGTTATGCATTTGCTGCAAGTTTATTAAAATTGTCTTTTATTAGTACTTTTTTTTTAGTTGCCTAGCTATTTGTGTGATAATGTCCATTTGGACATTGAAATATTCTGCCTTAGCCAAGCCTATGCAATTTGAGAAATTAACAAACATAACTGATTAGGTACTGTATGGAAAAATCTGTATAAATGGCTTATAAAAAAGGCATCATGAATTTCTACGTTATTCAATTAGGCAGTTAAAGTATGAAAAGCTGACATTGTTGTCAAATTTGTATCATCTAAACAGAGCATAATTTAATCATTTGAAACTAAGATTGGAATATTGCTTCTGTATTTTCTCATGGTCTGCAAACTTCTTTATTTCAGTGAGTCCATGTTAGAACAAATTCTCAAACAGACCAAACATGCAGTTTTGCGACTCAGGTAAATCGTTATGTCACTACTTGCAAGTTTTTCTCAGTGTACGATTTATTATAATTAGAGAAAGAATAGTTTCTGGCGTCCAATTTTTTAATCCCGCCCAAGTTTTTAAATGTGGCTCTCCTTGAATGACACTTCCCTGTAGAAGTAATACTTAGCTTTTTAATTTATTATTTGTTGTTGTTGTTGTGATTTATTAGAAACTAATGTAATCAAAGTCCAATTAGATGCAATTTAAGACTAGCTATATAGATTAAAGATGTTCAGATGGAATCTATTTTGTCTATTTCCTTGCAGATCCATGCATGTGATAGATCAATTGGCTTCCAGCCTGCAGGATCCACTGCTTTGTGCTCACTGGAGCTGCCTCAACAACAGTCTGGAGTCCAGTGTTAGAGTCAGCATAACTTCATATTGCTATGAAACAAACAGGTAAGTCCTTGAAATATTATCCAAAGTAGAGCAGTCATTACATTAATGCATTAAAAGCTTTTCAATACTTGCATTGTTTTCTTGACATGTCATCATGATGACATAAATGAGTTTTATACCAAAATGGAAGTGATATTATTGTAAAGGTGAAAGTGATATCTATATAACTAAATTTCAGATAAAAAATGTGTTAATAGGATTTTGATTTGTCTTATTAGAAACTTGTGTCCAATTTGAGGCAGAAATAAGGATATAAAACAGTTTTTATTGATTATCTCAAAAGTAGCAAAAATGATTTATACCAAAATTGTAGCACAGTGACAATGTCATGTTTTATTGGCATCTATCCAAGATTTTGCGCTGTTGTCATCTAATATGCATACAGTTCGAAAAAAAAGGATAGATTTGAAATAAATCTATCTCAGCATCGTTTGATTTTGCATTTAATTTGGGGGTTCCACTCCAGGGCTTGCCTTGTGATGTTGGATACAGGCTTTCCAAGTCTTTATATGTCAATGAGTTGTAATATTTACTTGACAATTGCTTCTTTTCACAGGACACCCCTCATTTTAATCATTGGCATTGATACAATACGGGTGGTTGTGAAAGAGGGTCGCACTTGTGTTCTATCATTTGAAGAGAATGAATTGCGAGATTTTCTTCAGTGGCAGGTATGAAGTTTCCTAATAATTTGATTTACAGTAGCTGCCACTTTGATGCAATTCATGCATATTATTAAGCTTTTTTTTAAAGTAGTTTTGAACAAGTTTTATAATAACAATTTTATTCTCACACCTCACACAAAAGCGATACTTCATCAGTGTGCAGTATGTTTAAAAGTGCAGCTATCAATATCAGCTTTTTATGTGACAATTACAATTTGAATAACAGTGTTTGAAAAAGTAAAAGAATGGTGCATTTCCATATTCTGAGCTAAAAATATATTTGGCCAATTAAGAGTTTTCACAGTTGTCTACAAAACTGGAAATAATGATGTGATCGATATTGCCACCAGCCATACTGCTGCACTTGCTAATGCGATAATATAGACTTGCTAAACAACAGACCATGAAGTATACTCTCACTCAGTAATATTTTTTAATCTATGATGTTTTAAAACTTTCACGGTGTAAAAGAGAAACTGAAACATATAGGCCTAGGGCAAAAATAGCAACATTTTTCATCTATGATTTTTTAAAAACTTTTTATGGTAAAAAAAGTCTAAAAGAAAAAGTAAAGCATAAAGGGAAAACAGTTGCAATGATTAACGCAAGGGTGATGGGCCTCTTAGCACCTGCAGATGATTGTGCGCCTTCTTTTCCCAGATTTGCCAGCATCACGCCCAGTCTGTCCAGAGTTTGGCCAAGCTGCACGGCTGGCAGGTGTTGTCTGGCATTGTGAGCAGTGGCCACGGAGATATTGAACCATACGGGACAACATCCACCGTCATGCTAGCCTCGCCAAAAGGCAATATGTACGTAGGCTTTTAAATTGAAATAAGTAAATATTAAACTTTCTTTTATGTAGGCATGGTGGTGGTTGTTGATTTTTCTTTTTATTACGGCAATCGGCATATAAATGGGTTCAGCCTACTCTCAGCAGGTATGTGAATCAATCTTTGATAATTTATGGGAGAAAGATATATTAGAAAAATGAAGTCCTGGAAAGCAGTTATCAAGGGTGAAACTAGTTTTAAAAAAAAGGAAGTCAAATTGTCAACCTTTTCAATTTAATCCACAAAACCAACTTTAGACCATGGTAAATTTTTACATTGTTCAAATACTTATTATTTAATTTATTCGATTAATCAAATTTGAGATCATGGAGGAACATTTTAAGATGGTAGAGAAATATTTACCTTAATTTTTGTCTCTTAGTTACAAAATTTGTTTAAAAAAAACAAAAAAGTCATGCCTTGCTAAAAAGGTTTTGGAATTTAATGACACAAGTATTCAAAGAAAACATTTGCTGTAAATTAGAAATAAATATTATTTTCTCATCAAAATAAGTAAAAAACATATGCAAATTAACCACAATAAAATGATATTTTTTTAATAATTGCACAATTATATTAGCAAGTTTATACTCATATATATATTTTAACTGCAATTTCTTTGTCTTTTAGTCCCCCCTTTTGCTGCATGAAGTAATACCCTTCCAATCGTGTATACTCCTTTTTTCCCCAATCTCATTCAATATCTTGTTATTCCTCCTCAAGCATCCTGGCATTCCATAGCAGTCCAGTAAGCGGCTCCAGATTGAGTGTGAAAAAAGTGAATACTACAAAGGAGTCAAACATTTCCCCGGCTGTCACTGCTTCAAAGTGGGCAAGTCTTGCAGGAGAATTCAAGGTAGACACCTCAAGAAAATCTGTTATTGTTATTGTATGATTAGTTTTAAAATGTTCTCTTCTTTTCCTCCTTCTGGGAGTGCAAATGGTAGAGCGTTAGTTTCTCAATTGGGAAGATCAGGGCTCAAAATCAAGTTTTGTCCAGTATTTTGGTGTCCAGTAAAAATAGATGTAATGTTTACACTGGCGACCATTGACGGTTTATGACATTGTAGCTGCAAGAAGGTTGTGACTGATATGTAGTTCATGGCATTCTAATGCAATAAGGTGGCTTGAGTGAAAATGAACAAAACCTGAGTCTCTGTTCTGGAGCTATTGCCTCTCGGTAAATCCTGTCCTGGATCTTTTTAAGCGGTTCCTTTAAAGACGCATAGGACATCCTTGTGTAATTGAAACAATTTTAGAATTATTCTTCAGATTTTTAAAAACTATTATAATATTCTCTGACATTTTTTCTGTTTAAATAAATCAGAAAAACTCCTATCCTTCTATGATGAGTTCTTTTTCTCTTCCACTTTCTTCTCCACCACCAAAACACAACAGGATCAATTGTTAAACTGACAGCAGTGGCTTGTGGAATGAACAATGATCATTTCTGTTAAGCTGTACCGAGTCAAGCTTTTAACTCCTTGACAAACTTTACACTAAATAAGCTGCCAAGCCACTAGACAATAAGGCGGTTATACAGCTCCAAACAGCTCAGACTTGTTCGGTATAGCTTGGCTTATTGTATCTAATTGGGCCCTATGGTGGCATGTAAAATTATCAGAAGTTAGTCTTGGCATCAATCCTAGGCCGGCTACAGAGTGACGCTTGAATTTATCGACGCTTTAAGGAACTTGAAATCCGCGCCGATCAGCTTGGTGTGAACCCCACAGGGTAGACGCCTAGACGCCGATTATGACGTGTGGCGGCTAGGCAAAATTAGCCTACTGCATCGTCTGAAAACTAGTGCGAAGCTACAATACAAATACATGCAGTAAAAAATTATTTATGAGATTGAAATTAATTAAAATTTTTAAAATGAAAATTAAATGCCCACAATACATTATTTTTTTTATTTTAGTCCAAAATCAAATTCTGCCCGCGACGTCCTCTTAATTTTTTGACGCTGATTACAAAAATCTAATTGGTTTTGTTCTATGTGAAGCCCACGTTTCGCTATGTCCATTTAAAAAATCGCCCTAGTCCATCCCGTGACGTCACACATCCTATGACTCATGTTTTCAGCGTCGATAAGAATGGTTTCTCCATTCTTATAAAGCCGAGGCTACCGAAGCCCACTTATCAGCGCTCACAAGGAGCGGTGACTCTGTGGGGCTAGTTGATTTTTATAGGGGAATTCTTATTCTGATCGGCGCTCATCAGCTTTCGGCTTTCACCCTGTGGTCGCCCTATGGCAGACATTCAGCTCCAGACTCAGACTTGTTCGGTATAGCTTGGCTTATTGTATCTAATTGGGCCCTATGGTGGCATGTAAAATTATCAGAAGTTAGTCTTGGCATCAATCCTAAAAAAATTACAGCCTTGCTGCTGACATTCGACCAAAAGAAACCAACTCACTCTCCCTCTTCTTTGTATTATTATTTTGTTTTTTAATGATCACCATCTAGAGCCAGCGAATCAATTGACAAACTTTTTTTTTTAGAATTGTAATTGTTTATTTTGATAGCGTGTCGAACCTAAGCCCAAACGATACATTTTTACCTCTATTTTTTTTTAAGTAATAAGGTAAACACCAATAAAGTGAAATATATTTTGTATAGAGAATGAGTTTTTGCAAAAAGTTATTGCACTTATATATAAAGGCATGAAAGTTATTCAACAAGCAGATACGTCATAGTGTCATCTAAATAATTCTGTGTGTGCATGTTGTGTTCTTTTTAAAGACTAGAAATAAGTCGCATCTTTTAAAATTGCTCATTCCTCTTGTTGAATGAGCTAAATTGAACTAAAAACGCTCCATTACCCATGGTAAAATCATATTCCTAATTTATCTTGAATTGTTTAGGCAGCACCTTTCAATTTTTTTTTACCTTGAATAAGTATGTTTCATTAATTCCCCTCAGTCTCAAAAGATCATGAAAACTTGACTTTCACAAAAAATTTGTATATAGAAAATAATGACATATTTGAATATGGAAATTATAATGAATTGAGTGAAACCATATTTAGTTTGTATATCACATTAGAAACAAAAAACAACAACAACAAAACTTTAACCATCTCTCTCTTTTTTTTTAAATCAGGAGGTCAATCTCAGTCGTCTCGAAGGGAGGAACCTGGTGGGCAAAGTTGACATGCTAATGGCCAGATTGACTGTGATGAGCTGAATTTCAACTGTGGATTGAGAGATGGGAGAAATAAATCTTGAGAGGTTGAAATTCTCTTTGATTCATCAAATTTGCTCTGCGCAGACAGAAACACATGACCCTTGAGAAAGGCTGGAGTATTGTTATTCTTAACAGTCAGGAAGAACCTCATTGGCTTCAAATAGTGTCCATATTGGGCAGATTCAGCCTCAGCCGGAACTTCGTTTGAACTAAAAAACTTAAAGAAATATACAATGCCGTGTAAACTTGGATACTCGCTGCCACTGTATTTTTTCATAGTTTAATCTGATGATAGGGTACTTTCTTCAGGAAAAATCCTAGGCCAAGATAATGCCATGCACATTTTTAAGCCATAAGAGGCAAAATTTCTTGAAAAGCAAATCTTTATGTCAATTAGTCATATGCAATGTAATTCACACTACAAAATATTCTGAGTCACAAGTAACTGTGTGTTTATATATAGATTATTCTCTAGAATACCCTTTTGAAATTGTTAATCCAGTGAATGACACTTTAAAAACAAAAAAAAATTTCATTTTTTTTCTCTTTGCAAGTTGTAGAAAATTTTTAATGTGTGAAAGATCTAAGTTATTGCTAACAATAGTAGAAAAAAAAAGTGAATCACATTGTTCAAATATGTCAAACATTTTGATTACGTTAATTTTCCCCCCTTATTTGTCTAGTTAAACCCTGACAGAATCTTGGGAAATTGACTACGCCTTTAAACTCACCACCTCCCAACTTGAGCTAGATTGAGTTGGTAAAATTTGTATAAACAAGTTTCTATCACATTTTGCATTTAAGATCAATATTTAGCTAAACCCAGGGAAGAAATTTAGCACTTAATTGACAAAAATGTTTTAAATTTGAAATGTACCTGTGCATGATTTTTATTATCATTCACAACAATTATAATTGTATAATTGTAATTATATTTATGTAATAAAGCAAAAATTGTTCTCAGAATATGTGTTGGACTATACATATATTGTACATATTTTTTATGTTAATTATTCAAATGTAATAAAAACCATGATTACAAAAAAAAAAAGAACCCACTTTTTTCTTCGATTTTCCCCCTCCCGCTCATTACAATAACAAGACTTGGAAGTTGTCAAAGTCAAAAAGTATGTTAAAAACAAAATTCAAAATCCTTATTAGTGAAATCATTTGTAATCTTTATTCCAACCAATACTGAAAGTGATTTTAATACAACAACAATTCAAATGGCCAAACTAAAAAAGAAAAAAAAAAATTATTTAAAAAAGGCATAATAAATTACACTCCGCCTTACTTAAAATGTATATCAAGATCTTCTTATTGCACAGAAAGGTACTGAAGCGCGCACACTCACAAAAAGTATAACAAAAAAGTGTATATACATAATAATATATCATATACAGTGGAAACCTTAAAAAACAAAGTTCGATAATTTAAATTTCTCATAAACCAATTTTATAAGAGGATAGGTTATTTTTTTTTCCTTTGGCTCTGTTAGAAAAGGACGTAATTCAGTTTTCTGCTTTGATTCTCTTAATTTAAAGCTGGCACCACTATTAGACATTAGAAAAGTACTAACTGTGATGCAGAATTTGATGATTATTGCGACCCAAGACATGTGTTACAAAAAAAATAGGGTTGGGAGAAAGTTGGAATAGAAATAAAACGCTGGGAAACCCCCATAAATGCACATTTTGCTAATAGTAATAAGCTTAGTTGCTGTTTATATTGTTTAAAAGACCTTTGTGGTTCAGGAATGTCTCCTTCTGTAATTCGAATCCTTTTCATTCCAAGTTTTGATACAATCCCAAAAAAGCTGAAAAATTAGGATTTCACTGTATACATGTTTTATGCATATAAAAGTATGTAGGGCTATAAATTTATAATACCAGTATTACAACAAAACTGATACATTTTAAAGTCCATAAATTTGACTTCAGATCATTCACATCAATAATTTTTTTAAAAACTGAAGTACCTGGTAAATAGTTCTAAATTGTGAAAAAAAAAAAAATGGAATGTGAAATCAGAGCAAACAATTTGGGTTAGGTTAAATGTAAAATTAATATATTTACCTTGGAAAATAACAAAATACTTGAGTAAAACTATAAGAGCAATTCACTGTTCTTTCAAAATGTTCGAAAATATAGTAAGTGAGAGGTAGTTTTGGCATTATTTTACAGAAAACACAGACAAAGGAAATCAACACACTATTTTTGGCATAAAGTCAAACTTTGAAAATAATACTCGGTACTCACTATATTTGATGTTTTTTTTTAACAGTATAACTTTCTGGTAGAATCGCAAAGAAATTACAAAAAAAGAAGTATTGATGGGGAAATATAATAATTTTATCACAGATATAGAAATTTAAAATTGAGAACAGTTTTAAAATTTCCACATTGATAAGGGATACTAATGTAAAGCAATAAAACTTTGTCTATATATAAAAAAATGTATAAGAATTTGTTACAATGCATGCATTAAGTACTTGATTTAGATACCTTTTAAAGAAAATATTGCATAAACATTAATTTTAAGATGAAAAGTAGTTATCCGTGATAACTTTTCATTAACTTACATTATTTTCATTTTTTTTTTAAAGTTGGGGTGTTGAAGTTAAAGATCTATCAAGAGGTAATGTTTTATGTTTCAATATGCTTTGCTGCTTTATGCCAAAAAGGTTTAATAACAATTTAATGATCCAGTTTGCATCACTGATGATAATCTGCAACAATTCATTACAATTGTTTCCCCAGTATAGCCATAATTTCAATATCAATACAATCTGCTTCACTCAAATCTCAGTGCTTAAAAATGATATTATATTGTGTACGATAAAAAAAACAATTGAAGACAGGTGCATATTACGATTTATCTATCTCCCCCTAAATGGTAATCAGGATTTACAAAACAAAAAGTTTGAGTTATTTTTTGCAATAACCATTTGAGTCGTAAGTACAATGTTGTGGTAAGTTTAAGACTCTAAAGATATAGAAAAAAGAAGGCTTACAAAGCGCCCCCTTTAGTTTTCTACTTTTCTTGATAAATGCCTTTTCTCAATGCTTGGATTGAATAAGTATGATAAAAACTTGTTATTTCAATTCACAAACAGTAGCAATGAATCCTCTCACAATAACATTTTTAAGAATCAATACCTGAAGTTGTCCATGCAAAACAGATTTACAACAAATAATACCACTGCCATTAAAAGGAAATACATCTACAATATCAAAACAAAAGTGAATGATAATGATAATGGAAAAGTTGGTCCCTTACTTTTGGAAAGCAATGGGGAACCAAGAGTAAGGGTCCAGATTTGTTTGTTGTTGCTGTTTTTAAATCAGAACCCTGATGATAATTGTAGCCAACATAAAAGATTGTGGAGATTAAAAAAATTGTAGAGATCATCGGACCCCTATTTAATAGCAATTGATGAACACAGCTTGAGAGTATGTAAGTGTGAGTAAATGAATTTATAGCACCAATGTAAAGAGGGAAATCATATAAAAATTGATAAAGTTACAATTGAGTAAAGAGGTTAAAAACAACATTCTTCATTATTCTGACACAAAGATTTTTTCTCTCCATAGGATTAGTTTGATACGATTGTGTCATTGAACAATAATAACTTTGCTTTTACCTACCATATCAAAAAAATTTTTTTTTTCTTTTAGATCTAGTAATTATGACAAGATATGTTATATTTTGATTCAATTTTTGCAATTTGGAAACATATAAAAAGTTTCCTGTTGAGACCAAAACAGTTGCAACAATAAATCCATTTGGACTAGGGGTGTGACTTTTTTTTATACCAATGTGGCAGTATTACAAAACAGGCATCAAAAGTCAATGATTCATTTGGAGTGTGTAAATAATATCACATAGTATTCACATACATTTTATTTTTGGACACAGTTCACAAGATAATAGCATATCTCAAGTTTAGTTTGTAGTGAAATGCCGAACTAATCATTAATCATTGGAATAAAACTGATCAATTTAGTTTTTGAAAAATGCAGCTTCCTAACAGTAAGAACAAGATGGTAGATGATAAGTTGGTTTAACGTCCAACATCAGCACTATATTGTAGACGGGCCCCAAGACTGACGTCTGACAATTTTATGTGTTGCCATACACGAGACAGGGTGGGGACACCATGACTCCTGTCTTAGCTGATCACATTAGAATGACACTGACTCAACCAGTAGGGGACCAAATGGCCAGGACTCGAACCACGGACTTCCTGCATCGGAAGCCGGCGTTCTACCTCAGGGATGCTGCACCCCTCAATAACAAGATGGAAAATGTCACTTAAGTATTTATATACTGAAAAAACAACAACAAGGTATTCCTTGTAATTTTAAGTTAGAGAGAAGATTATCTCTCAAATTAAATTTACAACATTAAATTTACTATATAGACAGTATATTGGCATACATATATGATGAAACCTGACCCTTAGGATATTTCTTATGAAATTTGAAAAAAGAATGTTTTCTTTTGATCCTGTGGCCTGTTAAAAGCTTTGAATGTAAGATGTGGTCATCCATGTACATTTTTCAATGCATGCTTGCCTTTATAAAATTGATTGTAATGTTGAACAAAAAGCCTAATGCTGATTAAAAAAAAGAAAGTAAAACAATATGGAATTCCAAACAATATATCTTTTTGTTTCAACTTCTAGAGACATAGAATATACGATATCGAGATATGTCATATCATGATAAAATTTGCTCATTACTGTGAATAAGATTGAGAGAAGAATCAGTCATAGGAAGAGAAAACTCTCATCAATTTTAAAGTTTAACTCTGTATGTCTATGACTGGTTCTCCTAAAATACTTTGCGGCCCAGTTAATTTACGCTTTGAAAATAATACTAGTTCCAACCATCAATGTATTTTTTATAAAAGTCTCAAATAACATGTTCTTTAACTAAAATAGAAAATCAAGACTAACAGGTTTTTTAAAGCTGTTCAGTTGATTAAGGAGTAGTAGTGAAATTAAGAGAAAATTTGATGTCTAACACTTTATTTTTTATTGATAACATTGGTATTTATTCAACACAAAGACAAAAGAGAGTGAACTTTGTGCTTAAAGCAGTCTTGATCCAGATAAAAACATTTCCAAAAGTTTGTTTTTTTTTAGACGTAAGGAAGATATTTAAGTCTTCAATGTAAAAATAATTTGTCAATTTTCCATACAAAGAATAAATATGATAAATCTGACTAGGAAACACATATGTATACAGAAATAAATGCTGGCATCAAGACAACCTAATTTTGTATTTGAGGATACCTTTTACAACAAGGTAACGCTCCACAAATACAAAAAAATGAAATGAAAGATACAAAAAGCCTTATCAGGCATACATACATGACTTAAATGATGCCAGACTTCTCACATTAAAGTAAAAACATCAATCAGATTAATAGTACTTTAAAAACTCCCGGTAATGACATTTTGAAAACATTTTCCTTTCCTTTTATATCTGATTTAAAGTGATTGTTACTTTTAGTATACAAAATTGCTGAAGCAATACATAATTGATCGAGCATAGGGTATTTGTCATTATCTTCAAAAACCTCTATTTGCTCTAAGAAAATAAAACAGAAATGTAAAAATTTAGTTTTAAATTTCTACAAGTTTGCCTCTTCCAATCCATTGAAATAGGATTAGAACAATCCATTTTGGCGCCCTTGAAGACTCGGAATGATCTTAAGCCTGATACCCTGCCAGACGAGACAGGCAACCGAACAGGCAATTCCCAGCACGATGCCCACAATGAGGGGAACAGACACGTCTGGGCCATTGTAATCCTTCAGAAGTCTCTCACGCCAAACAGCAAAGACTGAAGCTGAGCACCAGCTACTGTGATCAGCCCTATCAACAATGTTCTCTGCAAGAAAACAACAGGTCTAAATGAATGAGGAGATCAACTCTAATTAAAAAAAAATAATAAACACAATGTTTCAGTTTCATTGGTGATACTGATAAGACCTTCATGAAGGGAATACACCAAAGCAATCTAACAAATTTTAAGAATAAATATAACTTTTTATACCATGTGAAAAATAAAGATTAACAACAAGGCCTACCAAAACTATTTCTTTTAAAAAAATATTTTTTTAACCTCAGATAAAAAGAGATTCTATCAACTTTCAAAATTAAGATAAAAGTGAATTTGTTTTTTACATTTAGATTTTGGACGTGTAGCTGTGTGTGTGAGACGGAGGGGAAAGGAAGAGATAACCAACAGTGCACAAACCTGGTTCAGCAACATGCGCAACAAGCTTCAGCGGTGTGGATGAGTTGCACGAGTCTCTGTCCAGAAAGAAAAATGTGCCTGCCTCCTTGATGTGGAACCAGAAGTTCTTCCAATCACGAATGTGATCAATCTTTGTCATTTCATGGGCTTTATCAAAGTCACAGGTGTCAAAAGCCTCCTGAGTCAATTAAAGAGAGAAATAAAATCAATGGCACATCAAAATCTTATCAAATATAGGAACCTGAAGACTCCTCTTTTTCAACCACTCTATGGCAGATAAAAAATCAGACATTTCATCTCAAATTCCAGATTTTATAATTCAACTAAATTGTTTTAAAAGTTTTTAGGTGCTTTTAAAAAATATATCTGACATTTTGTGGGCTTAAATTACTTGCAAGATTTAGGGAAAGAGAGTGATGGATCTAATAATGGACAAGTAGTAATATTGTGCTCAGTCACTTAAGTATTCTTGAGAAATTATTTAAAATCCCTGTGCGTTTTTAATGGCATAAGGCCTGGCAAAGAGTGTAGCTTTTTTGTTATTATTTCTATCAATTATGAAATAAGCACAAGGGGGCATCACATCATTTGAACAATCTTTTCCTTAAAAAATGTACAGATGTGTAATATGAAGATTACCTGATCATCAGCCATGAAAACTGTGGTTTCTTTGAACAAGAACTGTAAGTCGTCATACACTACAGCATACACGTCATCCAAAGGAGCTGAGTCGGTGGACCACTGATCTTTTTCCTTACCTATCTCAATTATCTTTCAGAAAAAGAAAAAAAAACAAAAAAAAACGTAGGATTTTAAGGAGCCATCATTTTCAATAAAAAAAAAAGGGCAGATAATTTTTTTAGAAGACGATTCAAATTATTTTTTCTTCTTTTTTTATGGCTGTTTGCAAAATAAATAGTCTCTTAACTGAATGCATCCATTTGCTGCTCACATCAGCTTTAGGTTATGTAAATCTTGCCATACTGTAAGTAATGGGAAAAGAAAGATCCATATTTTCAACCCATCCAAGTTTTATAGATTTTCTAAGGAAGTGGGTACTGGAACTACTTCCATCAGCTACAGATAGTTTTTTATACTTAGATGCAACATTACTGATTTTGACCATGTTGGAGTAACTGAAATTAGCCTTAAGTAGATAATCTTAACCAAACCAAAAGAAAAATATGGATTCAATCAGTTAAACTCTGCACCATGCTTATTAATAAGCAAAAGAAGATTCCAGTGTCTAGTTTTCTTCTTGTTGTGAACAATTTTCATATAAAGGGAATGTCTCATTTCAATGTTTTATAATATAATATAAAAATCCCTTCTTTAAAACCATGAATGAGTATACTCATCGCGTAAACATTTATTTAAACATAAAATGACTCATTTCTAAGAATAATAACACATAATTATCAAGCCATGTTGCTATTTATAGGATTTAGTAACATGTTTATAGTTTTCTTCAAAACTGGCTAGCAATTCCAGTCCTGAAGGGTTATCAGGAGTTGGCAGGAGTGGTCTGGGGGGAGTTCAGGGGTGGCATTGCCGGCCATTTCAGTGTTAAAAATGTATGTAGGTTTACCTTGGGGATTGTGCAGTTTGATCTGTGCACGATTGGGATGCCCTGAGAAATCGTTTCTTCTCCTTTCTTCACAGTCAATATCACTTTCTTCTCACCTTTACCTGCCAAACTGTCTAATACAGAATAGTCAGCTCGTAAAAGAGTTTGGCTCTGAAATACATAAAAAAATTGTTGAAGATAAACAGTCCAACTCTAGATCTTAAACCTGAGGCATACTCCTACAGTGCAATAAAACTCTTTATCACATTTACTAATACAAGGAACAAATATTAAATCACTATGTCAGAGACTTATTTAATATACACCAAATGAATGACAACTTCTGTGATGTTGAAAGTTTAAACATTTTTCTTAGTCCTGAACCAATATGATTCCTGATGAGCAGCTAATGCCAAGAGTAATGACTTTTTGAAAAAAAAAAGTATCATCAACACCATTGTATATTACAAAGATAATAAAGCAAGCTACCTACCAGTAATGAAATAGAATTCCTGAAATATCACAAGCTCTCAGAAAGAGATTTTTCGATTGCTTTGTTGCTTTACTTACAATGTCAGGACTACATGAGATATATTGTGAATGGGCCCAAGACTGACTTCTGACAATTCTATGTGCTGTAACACATGAGACATCGAGGGAAGACCTGGACTCCTGTCTCAGCTGGTCACATTTGAGTATGTTCACCCCCTCAGAAATAGCTAACAAAAACCTAAGCACAATTCTGAGATTTAAAAAAGAATAACATCCCTATTTACAAATTAAAAATATACGCATAAAACTGTAATTTGTTTTCCCTAATTACCCCTTTAAATATTTTATGCCATAAGAAATGCCTAAACTTATACTAGTAAAAAAGTTTTCATAATACAATCATCCTGAAAAAAAAAAACGAAAAAAAACCCAACACAAACTGCAATGTGTATTTTACTCACACAACTAAAATAAGAGTTTGAAAGTTGTGCACTCGGCTGTAAAGTTGTTGAATCTATCAGTCTGTCACCAATCATAAGGGAAGCTTTTAGACTCTGGTTCGAGGCATCAACATTTGTGAATTGTAGACTGTGGAACAACAAAAGATAAAATTAAAGTGAAAATTGTGTTTGTTACTTGTATCTTTTATTTGCAATAAACACACCCCCTTTTAACATGAATACACTGTACTCCTTGAAACCATCAAATAATTGTGGCTGCAAAAAATACCCCATTGAACACAATACACATTAATTTGTACTATATGAAATACCTAAATCAAAAACTGATAGATGCTGTAAATTTTAAAAAGACATACACAGTTAAGCAAACAAACAAAAAAGTGCAAATTGTAATTCAGTTGGATTAAAAAAGACAAAATGAAAAAAACTTTTTTTCAAATTACAAGACCTTACAAGACAGATACATATTCAATACCCTAAGACCAATCTGGAGGTCTACAGCACTATCGGTCCAAAGCAAGATTCGGATCTTCAATACCAATGTGAAGTCGTCCTTACTCTATGGCTGAGATGTGTGACCAAGACCAACACCCATAAACTGAAAACATTTACCAACTGATGCCATTAAAACGTTCCCAAAATTAGGTGGCCGCAGTTGTCTCAAACAAAGAAATGTGGGACAGACCAGAACAAATCCCTATTGAAGCAGACTTGGCGGAGAAGCAGCAATGCAGAGATTAAAGCAGCAGGAACTACATGGGTCAAGCTGAGGAGGATCAGCCAGAACAGAGTCTGGTGGAGGGGGGGTTACTCTGACCCCGTTTCACAGGGAATCAAGAGGCTTAAACTAAACTGAACTAAACCTTAGATGGACCAAACAAAGTTTATCTTCTCTTATCTTAAAACTCACCAATACAAAAGAACATTAGCTCTATCCATCACATACACCCCTGTTTGTGTCCAACCCATCCCAGCTTCAAGGCTGTTCTTGCTCTTGTCCGTGCGCTCATATCCAATACCATATAATGTGAAGTTTGTCTGATAGCGTTCGCCTATGACGCAAAGAAAGTGCATTACTCAACAAACATAAAAAGCTCTTTGTTATTTAGAACAATTTTAATACTAGCTTATTTAATTACAGAGCTGTGACTTATCCGGTATCCAAACTAATAAAGGGGAAGATTAAAAAATTTGGGATTACAACCAGAAGAAAGTGTATCCATTAAAAAATGAATATCTTCAATAGGGGAAAAAAACAAATACATTTTTTAGTTTTAGTCCACTAAAACTCTATTACATTTCTCTATGAGGCAAAAGTTGTCAGATCTAAGTTTTGGCACCCATCATTCTATAGGATTTCCTCTAAAAACTTAGAAGACAGTAAACCAGGAAAGAGGTTTCATAACATTTAGGGAGAATCAAAAAGAAACTACAATTTAGGTTGTTTTTTAAAAATATACTTACATGTTCCATCCATCATTTCACAGTATCTATGCGTTGGCACAATCACCTAGATAGGGAAAAAAATAAATTAAGGAAACACTTTAAAGATGTCAATCCAATAATTTGTTTAAGCTTTTTGAGCAACTCATGTTCAAACAGTATTAAGAGAATGTTTCCCTTCATCTGTTCCTGAACATAAGAAATGTTGAATGAAGCTTCAAAAGGCAATTTGATAAATATTGCTGAGGTTCTCATAGTGAAAGGAATACAAAAAAAATATAAATAGCAGAGGTAATAAGTTGTATGCAGTGTCTCTAGAGTTGTGATCTAGACTCACTAATCTATATCAGTGACAAAAAGCATTGTTTACCTTCCCTGAAACATTTCCAGCACCAGAATCAACATGCATAATTGCCTGTCCATTCATCAAGTACATTATAAGTTCACTTGTAATTTCCTGGAAGAAGAAATGATGAGGAAGATTTCATATAAGAACGTTTTTTTTTTAATCCTATATTTTGGCCTTTCATATGACCAACTGTATACATTTTTCCATAGATTGTTTTGATAGGGGACAAGGTAAATTAATGACTTTTAAAGCCTTAGGACCCTTTGAGCATATACAATCATTCTTAGGAAATGAGATGTTAAACTAGGTGGCTTCGCATCTAAAAAAGGGACAAACTGGCTCAAGTGGTAGAGCATTGGTCTCCAGATCAGAAGATTTGCAGTTTGAATCCTATGGCTGTTCAAAAATGTATTTGTCCATTATGACTACTGTAACTGGTTGGGTCTGTGTCAGTATAATGTGACCGACTGAGACAGGAGTCCAGGTCCCCTAGCCCTGTTTCATGTGTGGCAGCACATAAAATTGTCAGACGTCAGTCTCAAGGCCCATTTAGCTACCCACCCGATAAGTTGTCTCCAAACAGCAAAATTTATGAGTGCAGTGAATGCTATTCCTTCCGAGGTCAGCAAGTTTTGAGTCCATTCCAAATATGTGAGCAGCCTTTATTGTAGGTGACAAACCATTCAGCTGTAGAGGACATTTGACAAGGAAAAAATGATACTGATGTAAAACAATAATGATATAAATGAAAATAAAAATAATAGTAATAATAACAATAACAACAACAATATAATAATAATTACAGCAATGAAAGTTATAACAACAATAACAGTAATAATAATAATAATAATAATAATAATAATAATAATAATAATAATAATAATAATAATAATAATATTTTTATTATTGATGATGGCACATTAGGGTTGGAAAAAAGATGCAAGCTTCAGGAGTCTGTTTTCCTTTTTTTTTAAAGAATAAATAAAAGCAAAGAATCCTTGCCTTGCATACGCAAAACTGAAAATTACCATTAATTTTTATTATAAAAAATGCAAAAACACAAATTTAAAAAAATGAAAATTACATAATTCGAAATTTGCAATAAAGATGTATCATAATAGAAATATTAATTATCAAAGATGATGTACCTACCACTATTTCTATCCTTAGAGATTGACTCTGGGTAAATTGCAAGGCTCCCATACCCTTGATTTTGTTGTTTTCATCACGCAAAACAGTCTGAATAAGAAACAGCATGCAAAAACTATCTCATAACTGATAAATGATGGTTTGAAAGATTACATTTTTTTAGAGGAGCATATGGAAAGAACCAACCATGCAACTATTCGCATGTCTCTATAATCATGACAATATCAGTAAAAGAAATGTAAATTTGTATACAAAAAAAAATATAAACTTTTAAAGTTAAAAGACATTTGATCATTTGCAATTTACAATAATTGTTCTTTCAAATGCCATTTCTTCTTCTTTTATGCAGTGTAAAAATACACCAGTCTAATCAAACCAAAATAAAATTAAAGAAATCAAATATGAATCTAGTATCAAGTGATAGTAGAGACGGTGCTCAAAGTATACAATTTCGAAAGTAAACTGGGCTATATTAAGAATCGTTTCCAACTTGGAAAGAAGATTAGGAAACAAATATTAACTCCTTTAGTTGTTTTCAAAGTAATTTCTTCCAGTCACAAAACTATAGGATCAAATTGAGAGGTGCATCGTTTCTTCTGATGGGCACGTGAACAACATTAGTAACCTTCTTCAGGTATGTTCCCTTGTAAGATTTTAGAGAACTTAAACATAATTTAAATTATTTTAAAGGCTGACAGAAGTTGCATAGCTCTTTAATACTTACATACATTCCTTCCTCTAAATCTCCCACCATTACAGCATCCTCTTTGTCTGTTTTCACTTCTACAGATATCAAGAAGCGCACTGTTGAGAGAGATGAGTTTAGTCAACAAACACTCTTGCATGATTGATTGAGGCCTCTTGAATTTCCAGAACATGCACTATCCACCCATCTTTACCCATACAAGGGCCAAAAATGAGTTAAAGGTAAAATTCATATAAATTGCCCCTGTTATTTTCTCTCTATACATTTCAAAGACAAGTCATCAGAACCAGAGTAAATCAATATTTAACCATAACTTCAAACCTCTCCTCTGTAAAAGTAATTACATATGGCTTATGCTTTAAAGAGACTAATTATTGGCTGTATACACTTTAACTAAAGTTCCAGCTGAAAATATCATCAAACAAATAAAGAACATAACCCTACATCTTTGGCAGCTTCTTACACTCAAAATGGCAAAGAAAGCTTCAACTGCTAAGAGAGAGCATTCAATGTTCTTAATATGAAGTTGTGCATCTTTAGTTAATTTTATCCAATGAAGGGGCTAAAGGAGCTGAACATTTCTACCCTCAGTGTAAAACTTATGAGACAATAGACTCTCTCTCACCTGTTTCCAAATAGGGTAAATGAGGACTTATATCGATGACTGCTTGGAATACTCCTTTAAATGGCTTTAGTACATCAATGTGTATTTTTGGCCAATCTGAAAAAAAAGTTCTTTGAACTAGTATATGTTCATTTTATATTTTAAAATTTCGCAAAGCAAATATGAAAATAATTTTACACCAATATCTAAAAAAAAAAAATTTATAGCATTAGTAATTTTACAACATAAAAGTAACTCATTTCCCATAGAACTCTATATATAACTTTGCCCCTGCAGCGCCATTTCAACATAAGAAAAGAACAACCCTTTTGACTTACTGACAAGGTTTGGGGGAATAATCCTGATAGTCTGAATTTCTTCATGGTCCTCATGTAACACTGCAGTGATGTAGGCTCTGTTTTCAATGACAGTCATGCCAAGGATGCCGTGAGCAGTTATATGAACTGAGTGGAGATATGCCTGCAAATAAAAACATGGTTATTAAAGCAGTAGAAAAGGCCAAAAAAAACTTAAATCAATATCAGTAAAAATATTTACGGAACAAATTGAGTTTTTATGTCTGCTTTTCCTTCGTTGCTGTTCTTGTTTGCAATTCAAAATGTAATCAAAGTTATTTTGACAGACTTCTGCATAATTCGAAAGTAAAACTTGCTTTTGGATGTACCTAACTACAAGTTTAACAACTTCTAAGATCTTCTCAATATCACGCCTTCACAAAAATGTAGTTCTAAACCACCTTCCATAGGAAAATATAAAAAAGGCAAAGTGTTAATCTGTAAAATTGTTTAAAATTGTCACTAACATTATTTCCATAGCTTGGTAGAATAAGTGTATTAAGGCAGTCTTGGCGAGTGTCTAGGGCAGACAAAATATCAGAAATTATTAAGAATCTATTATTACATTTTCAAAGGTGTAAATATATGTTTCAAGTGCCACACAACAATACTTAAATTTCATGTGTTTCACAAAGTAAAAAAAAAATATTATAAAATCCATAGCCCTCAATTATTTCTATACATTACAATCTTTCCAATTAGTACTGTGAGTATGATTTATGGCTATTGCTCATTTGAGTGGAGAGGTCAATTTTCTTGAAGAAATGGCTGATGGCATGCAGCTTGAAGATTTCTCTGTATCCAAGTCACCCACCACATAAATGTGAGCTTTCGGTGCACACTGCCCCACTGGGAAGGCAGCCATGGGATCCTCTACCAGCGGACCCAAGAACTTGTGAGACACCAACCAACCACCGTGGCTGTACATGTCATGGAGAGTACCCATCTTGCTCTCGCTGAAGTGCTATGGGGAAACCATGAAAAAAGAGTTTACGGATTAACCTTTCAACAACTCTGATATCCCCTCGGGAAACCACTATTTCACACTATCTTAAATAGTGCATATAGGAAATACATGTAATAGCATTTTAGGTAGCACATCTTGAAAAGGTTAAATCTATTCAAACAATATCAATTCCTGAAGCAATAATTTCATTTTTTTTTGACCATTTTCAGAGTGAAAAACATAAATTTACTACGATGAATTCTAGAGTGAATTTCAAAAGTGAAGATTTTTTAAAAAGTAATGAGATTCCCGACAAAAAGGGTTTGTAATTCATTACTTGCTTTAAGCATCAAACTTCTTATGATAAAGAAAGACTAAGAAGGATGTGAAGGAAAAAAAAATTATTCTTATTTACAAGTTTATATTAAGTTATCAATGCCTAAAAAGAAAGCAATGTTCAACTATTTACCTGACCAGAGAAGATAATGTCATCTGCTTTTGATGTTTTGGAGTTGATGACATTCAGCACATACTCTCCAGCCTGAGAATAAGTAAATTAAAAAAACAATGATCAATTCAAGAGCAAAGAACTTTCCTCAATTATGTTACTATTAGTATGACTGATGTGCATATACTGTGTTTGTTTCATGTTTTAAGATTTGACTTTGAAGCAAGTAAAAAAAAAAAAAAAAAAAAAAAAAAAAAAGTCACCTTACTAATAGCTACTCTGCCCACAAATCTTGAAATGTTTTTGAAATTCTTTCATACAAAAAGTTAGTGATTAAAGAAATAAGGAGCATAGCAATTGGTACTATCAACACTGTTGTACTACTTTAAAAATCCAACCTTTCAATTTTATGTGGATATGATACCCATTAAAATGTATACCTACATGAAAGGAATATTCCTTCCCTGAATGTTGAATATTCCAAGTCTTATGATATTGAACTCAGCATTTAATTACACCTAAAACATTGCTAGCCTTATGTTCATAATTAAGTCAATTAACTTATTAACTTCAATTCCAATGATAGTCTTGAGATAAAAATGAAAGAGTTGTAAATCCTTCTACACAAGTTAATGAACTTGGAAAAAAATATCATTTCATCCAAGAGCATTTAGGTAGAACACGACATGTGTTATCACAATTACAGATTACTTACCCTCAGGGACTGAGCTTGAGAGTCGTTGAGAGCCTTCCATGTCAGTAGATGAGCGTCAATAATGCCCTGCTCCTGATCCACGTGAGCCTCCCAGACTACTTGGTTATTGTGCATGATTTCAATTTTTCTTATAACATAGTCCCTGCAACAACATAAAAACAACAGAAAAAGTAAAAACGTTTTGCTTTACTTGTTATGGTTTTCAATTGCACAGAAGAAAGCTACTAAAAAAGTAGACACTGTGAAGGAATTAGGAAATGTTTCATTACTTCTTATCATTCTTTTTTTATATTTTAAATATCTACGGCATAAACTAAATTGTGAACATATATCAGAGAGGGATATAAAATAAGGAGGACACATACAAGTTTTGTATGATCACCGACCTGTTTGTTGACTTTGGAATTTCAATATGCAAGTTTTTGTGTAGGAGATCAAATGTCAGAGCAGCACCTTGATTTGTCTGACATGGAAACATAAAGAAAGTAAACACTCGCAATAAAAATGATGCCCATCTTTCCTGCATTTGTCAGTGAAAAATGACAACTGCTGCTGAAAATAATATATCCCACATAATTACGCTACTATATAGGGAAAGATATTGTTGTAGTAAAAAAAAAAAAGAAAAAAAGAAATGAGACTTATGAGGGACTTGTTAAAATTTAAAAAGTCGCATCCTGATTGAAGTATGAATACCATTTTATATTGTATTTAATTTTTCAACACACATTCAAAATAATTAGTGATAAATATGAAGGAAACAAAAAGGTTCTAACAATAGGAGAGAATATCTCTTTGATAAATTCAGTCCCCTGTAAAAAAAAACAACCCTGTGATATATAACAGTTCAACATCTTCAGACATAAACGTAGGCACATGAGTATTTTCACGTTAATAATATTCAATATAAACAGCTACAACTTGAAAAGGATAATTAACACCCATGAATAAATCTGGAATCTGACGATACACAAAGAAAAACAGTAATGTTATTACTATATATAAAATTAAAAATGTAGGCGCACACAGCACTTAGATGCAAGTGCTATACTGTTAAAGTAGGCGCCTTGCAGAGCCAGGGTTAAGATGAGATACTATTACTATTCTTTTTTAAAACTTTTGAACTTAGAAACCGGCAGACTTGACTAATGTCATTCATTGTTCAAAGGAAGTGTTAGATGCAAAAATATTATGAACTTTAACAACCATATTATATGTAATTATATTATATATAAAAAAAAATTATTGCAATAAAGAAAGTCGTAGATGCATATATATTTCAAATTTTGACATATTTGGGTCAACATAACCTTTACAAAAGGGAAAATTGTGATATGTATTGTGCATAAAAGGAAAGTACTGGGGTTTATGAAAATTAATATTGCAACATAAAACAACTCACCCTATATAAATCTTCAGGTCGATATGGCCAGTCTCCTGGAATGTTGTCCAGATAGTTTTCACAGACACTGAGATCATTCCCTAATCCATCAACTGTGGGTCTGGGTGAAAATTGATCAATTTTTTCTTCTTCAATTTTCTAAAGTTATTTTGCCATAGTAATAAGCCGTAGCTTTAGCTTGACCTTTACGCTCACCTTAAAATAAAAATACATTACAAAATTTCATAAGTACCGGTATATGGCATTTTGACTTTTGCAATATTTCCAACACATTAAAATTCTCATACTTGTATCCAAATGACGTTTTTAAGATGACAACTAAGTGTGTGCGTTGTAGATGTAGATGGTATTAAATTTTCGTTTGAAGCATAGATAAATATATGCAGAAATCATCTTACCTTATTCTTACCCTTGCACAACTTGTAAATACATAACAATTGCCAATACTGTCATTCCTTTTATTCAAGTCACACACAGCATTTACTGGAAACAATAAAAACATACAAAACAATATATAAAGCAAAACTATTAACCCTAAAAATCTCAAGAAAAAATGTTAAATACAATATAAAATATAAATGGGGACTTGAGCATTTGACATTTATGGTTGCTAAGGAAAAAAAATATATGAGAGGGAAAAGCAATCAAATACTCTGAGGACTGTAATCAAGTTAAGAGGTGATTTTCAAATGCTTGCTGTGCATAAAATATATTTATGACTTGTAACATTCGGCATTGCATCTCAAGTTCAATCAAGACCTATATGCATATATTGTTTTTTTCTTCAAACGAAGGTACGAGAATCTGAAACAATTTAAAAACCTTTCCAATTTTTGTTCACAAAAGTGGGAAAATTCGTAGTCACCTGTAGGCACATCTACTTGCTGGACGATCAAAGAGCAGTCTTCACATGAAACATCGGGAATTCGCACTGTGATATAGTATGAGCTTTCAGCACAGATACCTAAAGGGTATTCATTGCCCTGTTATCGAAGAAAAAGGAATATGTGATAACTTCCACATACAAGTCAAACAGAAGTGCCAAGTAAAACTTATCTGAACAAATTTAATACATTAGTGTCATTTCTATCAGCTATCATGTGGAGGGAAAAAAAATGGAATAATTGTATGTATAAGAACTCTTCCAGTTCAAATGCCATAACTTCTAGGAAGTAATCACTATTTCACACAGTGATATCAAAGTATTAATAATATCACTTTTGTACAACTAAGCTCAACAAAACACCCTTACTTTTGTGCACAGAAAATTGCGTTCATTTGTAAAATCCAAAAGGCTTTTGAGAATGTTCCCAAAGAACAACAGTTTAAAAATGTTCTGAAAGAACAACACTTTCATTGACTATTTTTTTTCTTCTCAAAGAACGGCAGATAAATTCAATCTCAAATTTTCCCGAAATCAGTTATTTTCCTGATAATTCTTCAAAACGAATATCTTCCTGTATGATATCCTTCCATGCACGCAAACTAAATTTTAACATGTACGCCTGATTTCAATCTTCTTTTTCTTATTTTCATCCTTACAAAACCATTTTATGCTTATAAATTATTTTTGGATGCCATAGAGAAATGGAATACAAATATAAATTCTTACCTTTTTGAGACATCTGTCAGAAATGACTGCATGATCATTATGTGGTATGTGGTCCAAAAGTAAACAACTTTTTTTTTCTATTTCCAGACTATCTGTTATATTACCATCCTCAAAATTGATCTCACTGTTGTCTAGAAGAATTATTCGAAAGGGTGAACCTGAAACAGATCATTTCCAATCAATAATAGAAGCTCTGAGTATTTTTAAAAGAATAATTATAAACCATTAAAAACACAACAACAACTACTAACTGAATTATTAACATACAATAATCAATGATATTCAGATATTCTTCAATGATATAACACACAAAACCCTCCCAGATCGTTTGAAAATTCATGTAGGATACCAACAAGTGATATACAGTACACAGTACAACATACAGTACACTTCAAACACATCAAACTCTGAAACAGAAAACATCTGGCATGTATAAAACAAACAATCCTTTCCCTATCCCTAGGAAATTCTCTTGTTTGGAATAAAACAATCCTTTATTGAAAGATACATCGCAGATTGAAACCTTGGATTCAATGAACCAGAAGTTAATTAAAATCAAAATAGTATGCTGTCAGCAGAGAACTATAGTTCTAATAAAGGCTATTACTTGAATTGTAATACATAGGTGTGCGCCAAAGAGAAAAAAAACATGAATAGGGAGTAAGGAAGAGGAGTCCCTGCAGACGAAATGCCAACATGTTGGACAACATATAAAGAGATCAAAGAGACAAAGCTTCATTTATTTAGATAGTGGGAGCAGAATACCATTTGTAAATTATTATATACAGGTTTTGGAGGTTTTGATCAGCCTCACAGAGGTTCAAATGACCTCCATGAACTTTGCATCCAATGAATTACTAAAGACGAACAAGATAGTGTGCAAAGACTGTTGTCTTTGATGTGTTTAGCTCTTCTGAATGAAATTAATAAATATGAATAATACCCGTTAAACTGTTCATGAGTGAGGCTCCACAACAATAATACAACCATTATACCTCCTTTATAGGTTTAATTTAAAACACAAAAAAACAACAACAAAAACAATCAACAAATAATAAGTGAATAAGTTTAAATAATGCTTTCTCAATATGTTCTTAATTTTTAACATATCCTAATATACACTAATAACAGAAAGTTGAAACGGATATTGCATTTTTATTGTTCAGAAGTTCAACGTTGAAATAAAAAAAATGATAACTCAGACTTTATTAAACTCACCTTTGATAAACTTTGTTTCCTCAAAATAAACAGTGAAGAGTCCAGGCTCAAGATCTGTAATTGCCGCATCCTCCTCAAAGGGACAAACTGTGTTCTATAAAGAGAGAAATCATAACACTGTTCTAAGGTATGTAACCTCTAATATTTTTTTTCTCAGGGTCAGGCAATGACTGGGATATATATGGTAAAAAATACCAACACCATGGCGGGTCTAATATATTAGCACAAGTCAAATATAGTGGCAAGAAAAAGCGCTCCTTCTTCCTAACGGGTTTTCATATATGAAGCATGGTCTCTCTCAGACCTAGATCTACTGTACGTATCATGTGTACCACGCATTCACGCAAACACTTCATTAATGTTTCTTAATGTTACTTGGCAAATCAAAATGACACAAACAAACACAGAGCCATAGGCCTAACACATCCGTCATCAGCTCTTGGTAGATTTAACTTGGTGAAGGTTGGAATTCTGCAGTTACTTGAATTTATTTTCAGTTCGGTAGTGTTCATGATTGAAGAGCGTGAAGTTGAATAAACTGGTACACATATTATGTCTATAGGGCTCTTCGGGAAATTAAACGGATGTACAGAATACCGACAATCAAAGGTATTTTATATTCTCAGTTAAGTCTACTCCGAGTCTCGCATGCCCGAACAGCATATCAATTTTTTTTTTAAATATTCACTAAAACTAAAGATTAATGCAAATTTTGACTCATTGAACATGGACAAACATTTTTTGTTTTAAACCAAAATTTCAGCTAATGGAGGAGGTAAAATCACTATCGGAAATGGCAAAGTTGTTTTAAAAAAACTTTCAATAATTGAGAAAGACAGCAAAAAAAAAAAAGTAAAACCACTATAAATTAAACTCCTAAAGTTGTGTTTATACAGCCATGTCTGTAACAAAACCTTGGGCGTAACGAAAAT